>JAQZBX010003517.1:0-64908 GCA_029593785.1 Cabassous unicinctus | reverse complement strand
TAATATGAGATTTTAAAAGAGTCTCTCACACAACCGTGGGGATGCACAAGTCCAGGCTCCACAGGCAGGCTGCAAACCAGTGGCTCCGATGAAAGTCCAACGAAGGGTCGTTGATGAGTTTCTGGGAGAAGTTGCCTGTCCAACAAAGAGCTGGGAAATTCTCTCTGAATGTTGAAATCACTTCCCCTTTTAAGCCATTCAACTGATTGGATAAAAGTGCCATCCATTGATGATGTAATCTCCCTGATTGATGCAGATGTAATCAGCCATCCACGCAGTAAACTCACTGGTGATTGAAGTCCATAAATGCTCTTGTATTACAATTAGCCCAGTGGTGTTGGAACAAACACCTGGATACAATTACCTGGCCGAGTTGACACATTAGCCTAACCATTACACCATATATCTGATAGGGACCTAATACCCGGAATATATTAAGGAATCTTATACCTCAAAAATAAAAAGACTAACAACTCATTTTTAAAAAGGGCAAGAGGGACAACCAGCATGAGGGTGGCAGATTAAAGAACTCCTAGAATCAGCTCCTGCTATGGGGCAGTTGGTTATCACCCAGAGCTATCTAGAGCTCTTATTTGGGGGCTCCAGGAGACCAGAAATGCATCCTACAACATCCTTGAAAGAATGGAAGGAGGAGACTGCCCATCTGCAGAGAAGATTCATAAGTAAAGCACTCAATGCCATGGAGGCCTGCGCCCATTCTCTGCTGAGCCACAAGCTGCCATGGGAGCTGTTCCGTGGCTGGAATTGAAAGGGCCACTTCCCAGAAATGGGGGAGGAAGAGAGATTTAGGCACCAACTTCAGATACTCATTAGTAAATTTGGCAGGCTAACGTATAATGCTAAGAAAAGCTGAAGTTTGAACATGTTCAAGTCAGAAAGAGGCCGGTTCCCAAAATCTTAACTCCATGTTTGACACGAGGGGAAGTGGGGCTGACTGAAAATCACAATGCTGGTAGGGACTGGCTACTTTCCATCTAGATCAGATTGCCACTCTAGCCTAATCCCCAAGCCCACATTGGGCAGGGAGGAAGCTTGGGGGAGCCTCATCAGACTCCCCAGGAAATTACAGGTCATGCCAGGGAGTCCAGTGATCATCCTACTTTGACACTGCAAGCCACCCCAAGAGCTATTTTGTGTCATGAATTAGAAGTTCCATTTTCCAAAAACGGGAGGTTGAGACAGTTGGCCATCGATTTCAGCTACTGATTAGTAAATTCAGCTGGCTAAACTATAACCCTTAGAACAGCTAAAATTTAAGACTCTCCAAGTCAGAAGGAGGTCTGTAGCCACCATTTTGACTCCATTCCCAGCATGAGGGGAAGCTGGGTTGACTGAAAATTGCAGTGATGGTAGATACCTCTTTCTTTCACCCAGATTGGCCTGCTGACTTATCCTAGGCTCCTACCCCACCTCTAGCAGGGAGGAAGCTGGCAGGCCTTTCATCAGCCTATCCAGGTAACTGCAGTACATTTAGCTGGCACAGAATGAATATTCGGAAGTCTACAGAGTCAACTGCAGTCATCTTGGACCTGCACTGCATAGGTTGCTGCCTACACCTACAGTTCCATCTCTGCCCAAGGAAGGAGAGAAAAGGGCAAGAAGCTTCATCAGCCTCTCTGGGCAACTATGATCTAGACCTTCATGACTTGGATTTTTCCACACAGCTGTGGCTCTGTCTCTATCCCTGGCAATGGAGAATGTTGGGACAAGCTTCATTGGTCCTTGGGGCAATCAGGGTAGTTTGAGCCTACATAGCTTATAGCTCCAACCACATTCTTGGCTCCTACTAAACAACCAGCAAGGGAGAAAGGGCAGGAAGCCCTTAAGTAAAGAGAAAAACTGCACCCAGAATAAATACTCTAGTAAGCCAGATGCAAATACACCAACAAAAACTTAAAATCCACTCCAAGAAGTAGGAAGTTATGTCCCAATTAAAGGAACAAGATAAGCCTCCAGATGACATAAAGGAATTGAGACAACTAATCATCAATGTTCAAACAAATCTCCTTAATAATTTCAATGAGATGGCTAAAGAAATTAAGGATATTAAGAAGACATTGGATGAGCAGAAATAAGAATTTGAAGGCATATAGAAAAATAGCAGATCTTCTGGGAATGAAAGGTGTAATGAGTGAAATTAAAAATACACTGGAATCATATAATAGCAGATTTGAGGAGACAGATGAAAGGATTGATGAGCTTGAAGAGATGGCCTCTGAACATGAACATAAAAAAGAACAGATGATGAAAAGATTGGAAAAATTTGAACAAGTTCTCAGGTAACTAAATGACAGCAAGAGTTGTGAAAACATTTTTGTCATGGGTGTCTCAGAAGGAGAAGAGAAAAGAAAGGGGGCAGAAAGAATATTAGAAGAAATAATTATAGAAAATTTCCCAAACCTTGAGAGACATAGATATAAATATCCAAGAAGCACGACGGACTCCATTCTGAAAATATCCAAAAGACTAACTCCAAGACATATACTAATGAATATGTCAAATACCAAAGACAAAGAGAGAATTCTGAGATTAGCAAGAGAAAAGCAATGCATAACATTTAAGGAATCCTCAATAAATAAAGTGCTGATTTCTCACCTGAAACCATGGAAGCAAGAAGACAGCGGTATTATATGTTTAAGATACTGAAAGAGATAAATTTCCAGCCAAGAATCTTATATCCGTCAAAATTGTCTTTCAAAAATGCCTGTGTCTCCTGCTGTCCCAGAGCCAGAATCCCAGGTAGCAAGCCACCCATACCTAACTGACTAACAATGTCATTTTATAAATCATAATTTTATGGAAAAATAAGTCTAAATGAAACCTGGCACAAGACTTTTGTGCAGTGTTGCTAAAAATGAATATCAACTCATATGTAATAGCAAGATGAATATTAAGAAATAGTAGTAGAAACATCACTTGATTATTTATAGGAATACACCACAAAAATATCTTCATAAATCAAATGTATTCTATAATTTTGTAATGGCATAGTTATAGCCAGTTGGTTTGTTTTCTTTAGCCTGGGCTCAGCTATCCACTTCTCTTGTCCTCTTCACATCCATGAACATGGCCTCAGTTCTTGTGAAGTTTGCCCCAATCAATCATGACCTCTCATGGTCCCCACCCTGCCAGATCTATTCACTCTTTCCTTGTACCTTCCCCCAATATTTGCCTCAGTTTACCCTGGGGTAGGATGGTTTGTCTCCTTAGCCACCAGTTTCTTATTGCCCCTTCTTTTCCAGTCAGGCCCACTCCAGTATCTCTACCCTTCAGGGAAACCCTCATCCATACCTCTCCCTCAGATCCATCCCATAAGGAGCCCTAAAGTTCTACCCTTCACTGAGCATCTCCTCTTCCATGCTCCTGCCTTAGGACCCTGCTCCTCCCATTTCACTTCTCCTCCTGTTTGTTGCTCCATCATTTATTGCCTTGACTCCAACTCTGGACATGCATTCACTTCACCTCAGTCAACTCCTTACCTCCTCTATTAATTGCCTTGTCCTCCTAGGTCTCTAACCTTTATGTTACTGCATCACTTAGTTCGTCCATCCCTCTGCCACTGACCGTTTCCAGCTCCACCATTGGACATCTGCACAACCTACCCTGCCACAATGATGCAGAGAAGTCCCTATCCTCCCTGGGACTCTCTTCTCCTTTCTGTTTCTTCCTCCCCATGTTGCCCTGGGTACCCATGTCCCAGGTCACCCCAGTTCTCCCCTCTCATATGTTCATCTCACTTAATAATACTTTGATCACTCACCTTACTTGATTGCTGTGGCCTGTCTCACCACTCCGTGACTCAATGTTCTCTGCACTTTTGCTCCCCTCATTTTACTCCCAATCTTAATTCTTCCCCTCCAGTCCACATTCATGCTACTTAGCTCTCACCTTAGGAACCTGTCAGTCTGTGTCAGTTTGCACAATGGTCTGCAGGGGTCCCATCACATTTTCTTATGCCTCATCTCTCAGGTGATGTCACTGCCCTTTTCCAACCTCCAGTCAGTTCTACATCCTGATCCTAGTACACCCTCTCCTACCTATGTGCCTACCAATCACTCCCAGTCTCCAGTCACCAGGGTAGTGACACTCAGGCCACACTCAGGCCTTCTTCTCATTGACTCCCTTTGACTCCAAATCATTGAAAAGACCAAAACATTCTGGCCATAATCAAATATTCACACACTCCCTCCAATTAAAGTCAAATTCTTAAAAGAATGGGAGTTTCACAACTTTGGCTGGCATTGATTTATGTAAAGTTTAGTCTCTATAATGGGATTTAATCTTACCTCCCTTAATTCCCTGGTATTGCCATGGTTAATGAAAGCAAAAATATTTTATTTTGAAATAATTATAGAATTTATAGATCTTATTTAAAAATTGAAATAACAGTATGAAGAACTTCTGATCCTCACATTCAGATTCCACAATTTTCATAGTTTCACCACATTTCCCCCTTACCACAAACTACTCCAGTGTGTTTTCCCTCAAAACTGAAATACTCCCCTAGCTAACCACACAAACCCAAATCAGGAAACAACATAATTTACAAATCATGATAAAATTCATGGATCCTCTTCAGATATTACCTACTTTACTTATAGTAGGAAAATACCTCTTTGTCCCTTTCAGTATTTGCTCCTCCAAATTGTAACTGTTCTTGAAACATTATCTCATGTCCTTGATAAATTTATCAATAACCAATGATTCCAACCTGGGTCTGCCTCCATCCTTCTCCTGAGCATGCTCAGGCTTTTATTTCAACAGGAAGTCCCTAGGCTGATGTTGTCCTCTCCACAGTACAACCCATCAGGAGGGACACAAAATCCACTCACACCAACCTGTTGATGTCAACACGATAACTGGTTGAAATTTCTCCAGGTTTCTCAACACACTTATATACAAGTTGTTTTCCATTGTAATGAAATGTAATTTTATTGGGATATATCCTAACTATGTCAATATCATATCCCCATATAACTTTATAGAACACTAAAAAAATCTTGATAATCAATATTTGCTATTTTCTATAAAAACATACACCTTGCTTTTAAGAAACATGAAATTTCACAAATATTTTATGAGTTAGAATTCATATGAAATGAATAGTCTATGAAATTATTCATAAATTATAAAATCTCTCAATTTCTAATTTTGCCATTTTTCTCCTGTATCATTTACAAGTATCTCCCTGTCCACTGAGGAAGTAAGAAGTGTTTATGCAACTAAATATAGCTTATGCAATTAAAAATAATTCATGTAATTTTTCTAATTAATATAGAAAATATTTTTTTGTATTTAGGAAAATCATGGAGTCATGTGAAATATCTTTCATTTTATCTTGGATGTATATTTCAGTGATTGCTTTTCCATTTGTTGCATTCTACTTTCAAAATCAAACTTAAAGCATCGCTAGATTAAATTTACAGAATATGAAAATTCATAAAATTTTGTGCCATTTTGTCACAGAAAAGGATGCTAAAGTCTTAGAAAAAGATTTAACTGTGAACAAGGTAGTAAGGAAATTGGAATACACAGTGCCTAGAGTCTAGTGCTCAGAATCAGATCTTTACATAGGTGAGTTGTAATTTGCCTAGATTTGTGTTGTTCTTTTTCATGGACCTCACTTCCTAACTACAGGTATGCTCAATACCAAGAACTTTTTCAGGTTAATCAGTACTTAGTGATGAATCCAGGAGTGAGATATCATCTTGAAACCTGTCATGGGTAGGACAGGTCAGACTTGTTTGATATGTGGAAGTATGTTTAGGTTCAAGTATATCAGGAATTGTCTAGGCAGACACAAATCTATAGAATCAAGTAGGCTGAAAGTATATCAATGGATTATGATCCCATAAACTTGTTTTAATAATCCCCAAAGCATTAAAAATTCAAGATGGTCCATGAAGAAATTCAACCACCTGACCAGGTAAAATGTCACATTAAAACAATTCACAATATGTCTTTGATTATTGAGGACCTTCCCCTAAGGTTCAATTTTTCCACAAGGAAAAACTGCAAAAATTTGTCTTCAATAATTAATTGAATAAGAGACTATTTTTAATTTAGTCCAGAATTGTTATCAATCTATTAAATAGAGAGAACATTTTATCACCCAGAAAATATCTGCTACATAGTAAAACTAGAATCTGGGAATTTTTTTCACTTTGCTGAATGTAACAAAAATTTGCTCATAAACCTGTGGATGGGCTGTGGGTACTTTAATATGGATGGCCAAGGAGTAGTGGATAAGAAGAGATTCATCATTTTCTGAGTTGGTCATACGAGAACCAGTTTTGAAGCCATTTTTCTGTGTTTTTATATTTAAACTTCAGAAAGCTCCACTTCTCACCCAAGTCATAAAGAAAAATTTAAGAGTTTGTTTGAGGTCCTCCCTTGTCATTTGGGATGCTTTGTCTATGTATAACTGCAGTAGGAAGTATCGGGTTTTGACAGGGGTAGGAAAACCTGGTTCCCACCATCATCTTAAGTCACAAGGCTAGGTGACAGGGATAATCTCAGATGCATAGGGACAAATATCCCTCAAGGATACAGGGTGTTCTCTCAGAGAACATGATTGTTCTTTAAGTATTATTAACTTTTCATAGTGGGCAATGGTGTTCATGGGATGGGGAGTTGAAGCAGTTAGTTCTTCAGGATGCCCTTTCTCTCCATTCTTCCACAGTCACTGCTGCAATGCAAAGGGAAGAGCAGATGCACATCTATCAACTGGGTGATCTTAGCATGGTTGGTATTTAGTCAGCTTGGACTCTTTGCTGTTCAGTAAAGCACATTTTGCAGAGATGATTCAAATCGTGATGATATGCAGCAACAGCACAAAGGATGGTTTTACTTCCCATGTGAAGACCACAATCAGAGATCTCCTCGATAAATAAACTGAAACTTTGAATGAAGGAACCAATTGAAAGTTTATAGTGACAGTGATAGACACTGAGAGAGTGTGTTTGTTTTATTGTTATTCCATGAACAACTGCTTTTAAAATCATTAGAATTCTACTTTGTCATTTAATTTATATTAGCAACATAAATATTTCATGCCATGTCCTTCTGTATTCTGTTGTTGGTGTTGATAGTCAACTCTTCTTTTATTACCCCTTTATTGGTTATATTCATATTTTCTACCTGCCTTAAAGGTTCTCTTTTCAAGTTAGGCAATTATATGTCTACATGTGTATTTAGTTTGATTTTTCCTTCTGGGTTTTATAGGGATTTTTGAGCACATAAATTGATGTGTAGTCATAGATTTCCCATTGTGATATGTCCTGAACCACAGGTACAGAATTGCCAGGCAGGTGGGACCAGAAATAAAAGACTGGGACCGAGGTTCTGATGCAGACAGAGGATTCTGGGCCCATAGAGTTAATTCCCTCACTCCTGTTCCTTCTGATGGTCTCTCCTGCCCTTGGTATTCAATGCTAATCCTACTAAGGAGGCCTGTCTTATCATGCTTTTCCTGGATCTGAGGTACAGACTCAGGACTCCTGCTTCCAATCCATATCCCCTTTCTTTACTCTTGGGGCAGCTAAAGAAAGAGAAAAGCAAAGGTGAACCCTGTTGTGATCAGAAAGGAAATGTTAAAATTCACATGCTCCCAGCAATGGCAACAGAGAACATCACCAGAATAAGCAACATCAAGCTTACTGACCCTAATAGTATGGGAATCCCAGAAAGTCTCAGGACCTTGGGCTGACAAGAATAGAAGTGAGTTTTTGAGAGTGTGTACCCAGCAGTGTTATCTGTGTGCAAAACACTAGAATAGATAGAGAAAATCTCAGAAGGTGAAAATGTTGAAAATGATGAAAATGACTTCAATATCAGAAGAGAATAGTACGGTCAGATGGGAAGAAGCTGATGAACATTTGAGGAATCTAGAGTGTGACACATGTTCACTGCAGTTGGCATAAACCTGAGAGGAAATGTGCTTTGACTTGGAACTAAACATAGAGACTTAATAAAAACCATCATCAGAGGTTATGAATCTGCAAAAGGAGGACAAGGAGAAATGTGTGGTCAGCCTTAGCTGGTGCATTTCTTCTCCATCAAAACAGATAAAGGAAAATCATAGTCCACACCAGTGGTTCTTCAGGGGGAGACCAGCAGAAAGTCTATCTTCTCCTGTGGTATTAACAGTTACCCTAACCAGTCACACTCAGAGTGCAGTGTGTCCTTCACGTGGTCATATCCATGCTCTGTGTGCTCAGTGGCTCCTTCCAAACTGTCTAAGGAAAACCTACCCCAACTGTGTAGACAGCTGGGGACATCATGTGGAGAGAAATCTGAGGGCAGGAAGTTTCCATACAGTCCTGAAAAGAATCTGGCATCCTGGGGTAATGTTCCAATACTGTAATGGTCATGCTTTTAACAGATTTCTTTCCTCTTTTGTCTTGTGTTTTCAACAGATTCAGTACCCTGAAACATCATATCTCTTTTCTAAGGGATGTCCACAAAATACAAACGTAAGATGGGACTCAAAATGATTTTATTTTCTAATATGTAATCATGAAAAATTTCAAAAAATAATGGGAAGCTGAAAGAATTTTTCAGTTGACACCTATATGCTACAGCATACATTCTACCATTAACATTTGAATATACTTGCTTTATGGTAATGTACTTCATCCATAAATTGACTCAATTTATTTTTTATCTATTTCATACAAATTTACAGACATCAGTCAACCATTCCCTTAATAATTCAAAATGAATATATTTAGAGTTCAGTATTTTTATTTTATTTATTTTACTTAACATTTACATACAATGAAATAAACATATCTTTAGTGATGAATTTTAACAAACATATATATACCTATGCCCCTAAATCCTTAACAAGTTATAAAGCAATAACCTTCACTCCATAAATTACTCTCAACTTGTCATTCTGACCTTTATTCTCACAAAGACAACCAGAGTTCTGATTTTGTTTTCTACCACAGATAAAAATTTCCTGTTCAAGGAGTTCATTTTCATCAAATCATATTTATGAACTCTGTTGGATTAAGCTTCTTTCACTACTCAGTATAAGAATATAGTATATAGAACTAGTTAGTTCTTTTTAATACTTTGTAATTTTAAATTGTATGAATTACCACTGATTGTTTATATATTGTCCTAGTGAGAGAAAACTGGTCTTTTTCCAGATTGGGGCTATTTTGAATAAACATGCTGTGAACATAATTGTGGAAATCATTTCCTAAGATCTTACAGTGTTTGGAGATAAATATTATTATGTATTGAGAATCTAAAGAACAGATGAAGAAACATGCCCATGGTGACACAATTTCCAGTAGTCTCATGAAGTCTTTTGACAATAGTGATTTGTGCTCTGCTTTGGTCTTACTCCTGACCAGGACCTAAATGGTGCCAGGGTTTTTAAGTTTTGTTACACTATTTCCAGTGTTTCTCCATATGCCTTTTTAAAAATACATTTTTATTGGCATATTCATACATGAACTTGCATAAACAATAAGTGTATAGTAAAAGTTGTGATCTTACAAAGTAAACATGGATAACATCATATAGAGGTTCCATACATCACCCCTCCACCAACACCTTGCATTGTTGTGAAACATTTGTTACAAACTATGAAAGAGCATCGCCAAAATATTACTACTAACTATAGTTCCTATCCTACATTTGGTGTATTTTTCCCCTACCCCATCCTATTTCTAAAAAATATATTTTTATTACCAAAATTGTGAATTTACAAAACAGTCATGCCCATGTTTAGAATTCCTATACAAGACACTTTCACACACCCCATATGCTTTTTACAATGCAGAGATTAGAACCCAAACCTCTGTGGGATAGTGAAAGCAGACTAGATTTGTTATTTCACCTTTAGAATTGAGAGGGGGACCAGATAAATTTTCTGACTTGCTTTGTGAACAATGATACATCCCTTCCTCTCTGAGATTCAGTTTCCTTATGTGTAAATAAAGAGAGTAACTCCATTGTCAGGGGCTCATATGGGCCTGCCAGTTCTGAGGAGGAACTACACCCAGAGAATCAAGGTTAAGTGAAGGTAGGATGTCCTCTCTCCCTTCTGCTCCCAGCAGTTGCCACAGTCAACCCTCTTTGCTATCTCCAGACAGAATCGTATGAACTCCTTCCCACCAGTGACCACTCCAGAGAGCACATGATAGTCAGGGAGGGGTAAGTTCCTGGGCACGAGCTTACTTATCTATAGCTTCCTGGAGATTCTCCTCTGAAGTCCTTTTCCACATTACCAGCTTTTTGGCAGAAATGGCTCTGGGAGGACACTCAATGCTGGGCTCTTCCTCTGGTGCTGTCTCTTGGCATTCAAGGAGATTAAGAAGTTGTGTCTGTGTGTATACATGTCCTTATGTTTATATGCATTTGTGCACACATAGACATATATTTTTTGCTAATAACTAATTTATGAAGTACACTGTTTAAGTCATTATCATGGGCCTTTTTACACAGGTCATACTTAGTAATGATATCAGTACATATGAAGGGCCAGGGGAGTCCCTTCATCTTAGCTGCCTTTGACTTGGCTTTTACCTGCATGAAGAAGCTGCAGAGAAGCTACAGGATAAAGAGGCCCAGACAGCCATTTCAAGAAGGTCATGTTGCTGAGACAACAGGATAAAAATCTATCACCATTGTTGACTTTTTCCTGGGCTTTTCCAACGGAGCAGAGACAGAAAGCAGGGGCAGAACCCAGCACCATATCAACTTCTTGGTTAAGATTAATGTAGATGCTCACTCATCTGTGCCCTACTTCCCAGGACTTCACTTCCAATTAGATGTTGCTGGAACCATCCAATCAAGGGTCCTGAAGCTTGATTGCTATCCCAGTGTCCTTTCATTCATAGCACAATGCTCCTGCAATCCTGAGCTGGGCCTGGCCATGTAATGAATAGCAAAAAGTTCTACTGCATAGTAGCTCAAAAACTTCCATATCATTTTAACATTTACTTTGTGGAAATCTCTGGGTTTCTAAGTATAATCCCTGGCACAAAAAGTTTCATTCAGGAAAACCTCCCATGGTGTATAATTTGAGTGATAGAAGATGAGAATTCTAATTCTCAAGAAAGTAGGACTTCAGTTCAAGGTAGGCCAGGATAGAGAGGGCTAATAAATGTGCATGGAGAACAGAATGACTAGGGTATGGGGAAAATGTTGGGAAGCAGTGGTGTTGATGTGGGAAAGGGAAGTTAAGTAGTGACAGTGACCCTGAAAATCAAGTTCAGGATTCAATTGTTTAATGTATTTTAGAGTCAGATTGGAGTCAGGGGGTTTTGGAAGTTGCCTGGGAGTGGCACAGGCAGATCTGGGCCTGGGAAAGGGGCATTAGCAGTAGGCTTGGAGTTTAGGTGGACTGAAGGCTGAGATTTTGAGTAAAGGAGGCAAACATGTAGTCTCCATGGTGTTCTGTGAGGGAAGAACTGAAAAGTCACTCATCTCAGTGATCCAACACTGGTAAATATTTTTGACATTAAATGAAATTGAAAACACAAAAAGGAGGTCCAGTTCCTACAAAGATTTGAATTAGCAGAAACTCCTGGCTTTGTCCCATTAAATCCATCCCTGAAAAAGCTGCCAGGGAAAACATGGTTTCCAGGAACAAGCAAATCCACAATCATGTGCAACATCTGGGAGGAGGGAAGGTTGTTTTGGCCTAGGTATGCATGTGTGCAATTGTATTCATGTAGTGGAGGAGTTGAGTGGCTGCAACCTGGAGCACAGTGTGCCTTCTGCACCTGTGAGAGAGGAGGCTAAAGAGAAGTGCATTCATGTCTGCTCGGTTTTCCTCATTCAATGCCTTGTGAAAAGCTTTGCCTGCTTCTTGCCCTAACATCAGAAATCAGTGAAAAAGTTCAGCTCTTTAATGTGGTATCCATAAGCATGAAGACAAAACTGCACAAAAGTCCTGCTGGCTGAGGCAATCACAGCAACCCTCCCTTCTCCAAGGCCCCAGGACAAGTGGATCCCAGTCTAATACCAATGGTGCCTGCTCTTAGGGGGCTTGAGGATGAAAACCTGGCATGAAAAGTTCTTTGGAGTTCTAATTCCACAGGTGAAAGACCAAAGGGTCTTGACTGCTACAGTTTCTCTGCCCAAAATCTACTCCCTCCCACTCTTTCTTCAACTCACCTTTTCCTGACACTGTTCATGGCCTTGTTCAAGAACTAAAAGTAATTCAAGAAAATGAAAATGCTCTTCAAAAAGATTCTCCTAGTATTAAGTTGAAACTTGAACAGATAGATAGTCACATTGCTGAACATAATTCTAAAATAAAATATTGGCAAAAAGAGATTTTAAAAATATGATTGTATCCTATAGAAGATAATCATATTGTAGAGGTTTCAGTTTTAAGCCCAGAGGATCTTGAAGCAATCAAGAATCCAGATTCTATAACAAATAAAATTGCACTTTTGGAAACCCAGTGTCATGAAATGAAACCAAAACTTGGTGCTATTGCAGAGTATAAAAAGAAGGAAGAATTATATGTGCAATGGGTGGCAGAATTGGACAAAATTACTTACAAAGAGATAATTTTAGACAGACATATGAAGATCTTCGAAAAGAAAGGCTTAATGAATTTATGGCAGGTTTTTATGTAATAACAAATAAATTAAAGGAAAATTACCAAATGCTGACTTTGGGAGTTGATGCTGAACTGGAGGTTGTAGACAGCTTGGATCCTTTCTCTAAAGGAATAATGTTCAGTGTTCGAGCACCTAAGAAAAGTTGGAAAAAGATCTTCAACATTTCAGGAGGAGAGAAAACTCTTAGTTCATGAGCTTTAGTATTTTCTCTTCACCACTGCAAACACACACCCATTTACTTCATGGATGAGATTGATGCAACCCTTGATTTTTAAAATGTGTCTATTGTTGCATTTTATATATATGAACAAAAAAAATGCCCAGTTCATCATAATTTCTCTTCAAAATAATGTTTGAGATTTCAGATAGACTTATTGGAATTTACAAGACATATCATATAACAAAGAGTGTTGCAGTAAACCCAAAAGAAATTGCATATAAAGGACTTCGCTAAACTTGATTACACTGATGATTTCTCAAATTAAACCAGCATAGTTTTTGTGTATTACTTTCTATTTGTAAAGAAGTGTATAAAAATAATCTAACTTATATCACAAAACTGATTTTGATTTTACACTGTTAATTTAAGACATGTGATAAGTCTAATAAAATATTCTCCATACCTGCTTCTAGGAGATTGCAAAGCTTTAAAAATTTTTTTAAGTGGCAGACTATGCCAAAAAGAAGATGCTCATTTGCTTAGCCCCAAATTGCTACCAGCAGAGTTAAAAATACGTTGATTGATAAACAATAAAGGCCTAAACTGGATAGCAAAAACAAACAAACAAACAAAAAAACACCACCCAATTTTTTACACAGCAAATGATATCCATAAGGGAACATAGAATGAATTTAGGGGCCAAAATATGAGGAAGCCGAGTAAAACATCTATCTTAAAGAGAAACAACTGAAAAGGCAAAAACCTGGGAAGCAGATGTATAAGAATGGATGGATCAAAATTTCCAAATACTAACGTATAATGATAATTATAACATAGCAAAGAAGAAAACATAGTAAATATGAAAAAACCTGAAAAGAACAATGTGGAAATATTTTATAATAAAAATATAAAATTATTATCATTAATAGCTGTTGTGATTTATTTCTTATAGATCACTGAGGTCAATAATGAATTAATTTTTATATTTTGTTCATTGGGCTTTTTCATGTCTGTATGTATACGTCCTTGCATCTGTTTTCATCTCTATATGTATCGTTATCTTCATATCTCTAGCTTTTTACTTCTACTTCCATCTGATTAAAAATTAACAACAGCAGTTCTGGAAAAACAATTCGAACAATTTAAAATTTGAGTCTCTTTTCTCTTTTTATTTATGGATTAATCTGTTTTCAAGGGTTGAGGAGAAGCTTCCCTCAGTGATGCTGTAGATACAAATCAATATCTTTAATCAACCCACCTATTTTTTCGTATTTCATCCTATATAATTTTCATTATGTCTTTCAAATTGTAACCAAATTATCCATGCAATATAATTTATAATATTCATTGTGAAAAATAGCAATAGTTTTTCTTTAGCCTCATACTCCATTCTTCCTTTCATAGAAGTATCGGCTTCTAACGCCATTGGCTGGTAATTTTGGGAACTTATTTCTGTTTATAAACACATGCATTTCTTTTTCTCAATTCCTCATCCTACCACATATGGGAAACCTTATCATCTACCCTCATTCTCCTCCCAAATTTTTTTTTCAGGTTACTGTTCTGAGACAAAGCAAATTTGACATTTTATTGTATTCTTGAACTGGTCTCTACCTTTCATAGAGACTTTCTTCAGATGTGTGATAAGCCTTGGTTTTCTTTTCATATTCAAGAGTGAGAACTTAGAAGTGACTGGATACTTTGAATGTGTGAAGTTTTCAGTGAGGCCCTCACTCTGGTGTGCTTTAAGATTGTCCTTAAGGATCCCCTAATATCTGTGTAATTAAGTGTTCAATCACAGAGGTCACAATGGGAAATCTTCTAAAATGCATGTCCCTTGTTATCTGCAATATCACTAGCTTCAGATTTAAGTAGTAATCCATTTTAGGAATGATGGCCTTGTTATTTATGTCTTCATAATTTTAAACCTATTAACAGAAGAGTATGAAAATCACAGGTATTCCTTTTTAACAAGATACAGGAACTTAAAAGAATGAATAATTCAAAGGCAAATTTCATATACTAAAAGGGTCCTGAGAAAGTAAGATATTTAAGATCATGCTTTGAGGATAGGTGGACCTGCATTCTAGCCCTGCTACTTGTATATACCACCTGAAAAATCTTTTGACTATGTATTCAACTCTTGCATATCTGATAGAGCTTTTTATGGGGAGCTAATAGATAAAATAAATGGCATGCTTCAAGTTAAGCAACTAACACTGTACCTGTCATATGAAAAAATTTCAGTAAACAAATATTAACTTACATTACATGCACATTTTTCTATTTTACAAGGCCGTGATTACCCTTCAACCCATAAAATTAATTTTCATTAAGCCAGAATTTTATTAAAATTGATAGCAGGCTTGGGAACAGGTAGAGCTCAATGGTTCAGTGCCTGCTTGCCATGTATGAGGTCCCAGGTACAACCCCCAGTCACCTCAGAAAAATTGATAGCAGGAAAATTGACTGGAATAAGTATGTGTGGGGTGGTGTTATTACTTAGAATTCTCCAGCCCAGTGAACAAAGCACCTTATAGAAACAAGCTCAAAAGCATCCCGGAATCACTGAATATATTAAAAAAACAAAACTTATTTTAACAAAGCATAGTTTACTATGAGAGCACAATTATTTGGGAACCTTAAAAGAAATGACAAATCAAAGCATCCAAGTGCAGAACAGGAAGAGCTGCAAGGTCATTATTGCATATATAGCAAAATTCACATTTGTAGAAAAAAATGGAAGACATTTTGAAAATATAAATAAATTTAATTTATAAATAAATTTTCTAACTTATTAAAATACTTGAGGCTAGAAGTATGTTTTCTAATAATGAAAAGATCATATCTGAATGAAAATAACAGGAAGAATTATAGTTAAGTAGAAATCTGTCACTGTAGTTTAGTGGTTCTTAAACATGGATGCACATTGGAATCAGCTGAAGAGCCTGAAAAAAATACATCAAATACTAGGGGCCTTATTTGAAAATGCTGTGATAATGGGAAACATTATTTTTAAAATGTTAATTTTTAAAATGTTTACCTAGTGTTGTTGTCAGTGTGAGGCACAAAGGAAGAGTCAGACAAGTTGATGCATATGAAGCAGAGGGCTGCAGCTCACTCAGGCAAAAACAGCTCAGAGATCACTGTGACCCTCTCTTTTATTCAGCTTACAACAGTGCATAAAATCTCCCCCCCACAACCTTGCTTTCCCACTATGTTTCTCTTACTACAGCAAGAACACTGCTTTCTCTGGCAGTCTACCAAGGGGCATAAGTATAAACATTGTTTCTAGCCCTAAATGCCTTAGTCTATCTAATATCTCAGCTTGGTGCATGAGAGCATTACCTGTTTGTGAGTTCCCAGACAATCTTTCTTGGGAATTCAGGCAATAACATCTGTGTGGTGAGTTCATTTTGCTCTGCCTCCTCCCACTGATATTTGCAGTATGCAGTGTCTTTGGAGACATTTACTAATGTGTCTCTGCCAGCAAGCATGCTTATTGAATGCTTAACCCTTTATGCTCTGACTCTCAGCATCTTCTCCAACACCTAGGATATTAAGGCTTGAATAATCAGTGAAAATTTTAAATAAGTGGAAATTCCATTCTTATATAAAGAGAAATCTGGAGTGCTGATGCATAAATTAGTGGTAAAAACTGAAAAAAGATAAGTGTGGAAGAAGATGCAGGAGGATGCAAATCACAAAATGAATTGCAAGTGCACTTTTCCAGGAATAGAATGTCATCCTAATTTGCACATGCACAGTCACTTCCTTAAAAGAGTGGCAATAAGTAGCATACCCTGGAGATGAAGATTCTTTGGCATTTACCCCGGAGAAAGAAAAAGAAACAGAATATTCATTAAATGATGGAGAAAGAACAGTTACATACATCAACATGAAAGAAACTTACAAATCTAAACTTGCACAATATAAACAAGTCCTAGAGAGATATAAAGCATGAAGTCATTAACAGGTAAAATATGTATGATACATAAAGAATCACCTATCTCTCTGAAGACTGAGCTTGCCTCTGCTTCTATCCCCACCTCAGGGATCCTTCCCCATAGCTCTTTGGAAGTACATTCAGCCTTAGCTTCTATAACCTTAAACACTGCACACACAGAACACATCTTGTTTTGAGAAAAGAGCATGTAACAAGATGTTTTCCCAAAACTTGAATGCAGGCCTTTGGCACTTAGCCACATTTTCACTTGGCCCTATAAAATTTAAAGAGCATTTGCCCAAGCTGAAGATATACTTGTGTGAACTTCTTGCCACATTGCTTTCTGTCATGAGTTAGCGGTGCGCTCTGTAAGTTCCCTTAATAAATTCTTAAGGATTGATCATCATGGCACTTAATGACTTTCATGAGAATCTCAACAGGCCCCACTGTGGGGCAGTTTGGAGGCAATCCTGGCTGGGCCTCCCCTTACTTCTTCTTTTTGGCATGAGTCCTGCTTCTGGTTCAATGGAGGTCAACAAGTAGAAGATATACTAAAAATTTCAAAATTGTTTGGGAGATTTTAAAATGTGATGAATCTTTAATAAAGAGCAAATCATTGATAATCACAAAAGTAAGGGAATTAATTATGTCTGAGTGTGAGGGAAGGGGATATGAATTTGGTGCATGCAGAATACAGCATAGATATTGTTCTATTTCTTTTGAGTTGGTGAATGGTCTATGGTTTGATTTATAATTATCCATATAGTTTATATATAAATTTTATATATTTCCTTGAAATGTGGCTAATGCAAGTGAAAAATGAAATTTTAGTTTAATTTAACTGAAATTGAAGTCACCAAAATATAGTAACTCGTGGCTGCCATATTGGAAAGACCAGCTTTAATGTTTCTGATATTTCATTTTTTAAGTGATGAAAAATAACTATTTGGGCAAAGCAATTCTCCCAAAAGGGCTCATCTAACACAAGACAAATTATTAAAAGAGAAAGAGCAAAAGAGCTATGGAAAGAAACTAATCCTAACCCAAATCTACTTTTATTTAGCATACATATGAAACAGTAGACTATCAAAAGAGAAGGGGAAAAGGGAAAGAAATGAGCCAAGTGTTGCAGAGGAAAGCATGAACAGATCTCTTTCAAGTTTGCTCCCAACCACTGAATCTTTAGGGTCAGAACTCAGTGTAGGAGGTGGGTAAAATACACAAACAGGACCAAGGAAGCCAGAGGAGCTGGGAAATATCATGGCAAGTGGAATTTCAATATATCGGTGGTCACTGTTGGAAGGAAAAGAGAACCTATATTACAAAAATGTGGGATATAAAAGTATTGAGCTTCATGAATCATTCAGCCTCTTAAAATTCTTTGCTTTTCAAAAAGATAAACAAAATTTAGTCATAAACATTTGGATCCCTATGCAGCTGTGCTCTGGCCAATTGGGTCTGCAACAACAAAAAAAAAAGTAAAGGGAGAAACTGATATTAAAAGTTCAAAAAGAAAATGGCCTGGATAAAAATGAACTTTTTGGATACACGTATTTGTTCCTTGATTGTAAACAGCAAACGCTGTGCCTTCTCTCCTTGTGTTAATTCCCAAGTAGAGGGGGAGGCACTATAGTCGTGCCTGCAGTTGACACATCACACAAGGAGGTCAAAGACATGGGCAGCATCTGGGTTCACAAATTGTTTCCAAGGGTGGTTGTTTTGCTCCCAAGCATTTCCCTTGGAATCCTTTGGAAGCTCCCAGATTCCTTGTCTTTAGAGTAATTCCTGGGACAGTGAGTTCTGCCCAGCACATATTCCACAGCTTCTACCCTGACAGGGCATGGATGCCAATCTACTCCATGCAGGGAAAGAGAAACATGCAGAATCCCCTCCAGTGAGCGGTCCCTAAACTCAAGTTCCATGAGTGACGATTTCTTATTTGAGAAATAAGCACTTCCCATTGAGAGTCACAGCTAAAGTGTATGCAGTTTTTATTTTTGAAGAAATGAAAATGTTGTAAAACTGACTGTGATGATGAATGCATAATGCCGTGATTTTACTAAAGCCACTGAATATATCGCAATAAAACTGCTTTTAAAAAAAAAAGGACCCCATTTTCTCCCCAATTGTTACACATTTAAGGAGTTATCTCAGCTACACTGCTTTGATCTTAGTCTACACATGATATGAGGTCTAAGACAGGGTTTGAATGCACTATCAATGCTACCAACTATGAGAGGACGAAAGCATCCCTGCTCACTGACAAATCTGGATGGCTGGCCTGAGGTCTGCATTTCCAAACACACATTCATTCTATTTCTGATTAAATTTTCCTTTTTGTTTTCTCTTTTCTTCAGTGGGCTAAGTACCACCTGCCGAGTACAAACCCAGCCACCCATGGGCATGCCCCAGGCTGTGGCTGGCTATCTGTGCTCCCCCGGGCCCCCTCTCCTTTTCCCTTCTAAAGGACCCAGAAGTGGTTTTTCTTCCAGACATGATCCTGAATGGAAGAGCTATGCTTTGTAGGTGTTCATCCCAGCCAACAATTCAGAGTAGCCATTGGAGGGGGCCAGGGAGCCCCTAGGCCTGAGAAAAGCCCAGGGAACCTGAGCATCCAGGAAGACACACCTGGAGCCTTGTCTCAAAGCACACGATTCTGTAACAGGGGCTTCCAAACACACATGAAAAGAAAGGGAAAATATTTTTGTCCAAATCACACCAGGAGCTCCTAAGACAAAATGTTCCAGTCGATGGGGTAGGAAGTGACTTCCCATCCATTTGAATGAATTTCCTTGGGGATTTTCATGTAACTGTAGATACCCAGCCAAAGCCTGTCTCTGGAGCTCATTTCCCTGTGGTGCACAGCTCTACTTTCTCAGCACTGTCTGTGTAGAAGGGAGCTGATCTTCAGGACGAGCCATTGCAATGTGAGTGGAAATAGGGAAGGTGAGAGGTTTCTTCTGGGTGAAATGTCTCTCTTACCATAGGCCTTGAAAAGAAGGGCTGAGAACAGGCTGACAGGTGTCATTGCACCCAAGCCACTGGTATTCCTTGCCATGTAGGCACTTCCTGCCTGGTGGGGTGGAGTGTGCCTGGACCCCTGGTTCGGATCACTATACACCCTGGCTCCACCTGGCCCAATTCTTCTCTGTCTCTTCCCTGAGAATCTGGGCTGATCACCCTAGGAACACGCCGCCCTTGGGCATTGTCACCACCTTGGCCAGAAAACACAGGTTACATTAGAAATAGAAGCAACAGAGGGCATGCAGTGTGAATTCTAACATTGGTGCTCCACAGGAAACTCGAAAGTGAGCTGTGCTGGCTTTGAAAATACCCAAAGAGAAACTTGCCTTCAGTGGGCCACAGGATGATTCTTTGAAACAAACACTGAAGGGGACTGAGAAGGCTGTTGAATGCATCTCCTCAGCAGGGAGATCCTGTCTCTTGGCGAAGCTCCAGCAGTGCCTTCTGCTTCCTTAGCCTTTACCACCTGTTCTTATGGGGGCGGGGGCATGTTACAGTAGGAAGGAGGTGTCCCGTAGGCCGTACTTCCCTGGGGTGAGCTGGGCTGGACCTGGAAGACTGTCGCCAAAGGGGTTCCTGACAGGATTCTTTCCCAGTCCTCCAGGATGCGTGTAATACTATGGCCCTGGATGCTGGGCTCCTGGCGTGGGGTTGGGGGGTTGCCTGGTGTATGACACGCTGAATCCTGGCACCCCGATCATCAGTGGGGGGGTACTGCGCCTCCCTATGAAGAAGCCAGTCCAGTAGCAGAAGAGCACGCTCATCATCAGGAGAACCCAGAAGTTCCAGAGCCTTTGTCTAGGAAGGCTGCACGCAACATCTCGAGCTGCAGCAGTGCTTGTAGGAGCGGCATATGTAGTATATGGGGTAGAATCCTTCAAAAACCAGCAGTGCTTTTTGGCCTCTGTACTCCAGAAGCAGTAGCACCGGAACCCTCCCAAGTAGGCCGTTCAAGGCTCCTTTGCGTTCTCTTCGGGCGCACCGGGCTCTCAGGGTGCTGGGCGCATGTCAGTGGCACGTCCCCCACAGGGCGCCTGGGCAAGGTGGGCTGGCGCTGAGAGATCCAGGCTCTGCCAGGTAGCACAGGGAGCATAAGGCAGCGGGCCCAGGGCCTGCAAGTACTGCACAGCCCTCACCTCGCCCGGGCCCTCGCGGTGCCAGCAATACACCTTTGTCATCCTAACTTAGGGTCTATCAACGCAGCAGGCCCATATAATAGTTTATTCTTCAGGGACATCGACTGACATTCCCTTCAGGAGACATCACACTTGTTAATTGCATTGATACTATGCTAATATCAATTGCATTGATATTAGGCTAATTGAACCTAATGAGCAAGGAGTAGAAACTACTTTTGAATTATTTGTAAGACATTTGTATGTCCAAGGGTGGGAAATGAATGAATGAATGAATTAATTAATTAATTAATTAAATAATAAATCAAGGGCCTTCCCCATGAAAAATGTCAGACATTTCAAGATATCCTTTCTAAGGTGAAGCCTAAGGTGTTCCTTCTGGCCTCTGCTACAAGGATAAAGGAGGCCCAATACCTATTTGGCCTCTTTGGATTTGTAGACTGTATATGACTCTTATTGGCATCCAATGTATGGTGCTGTTTCTTCCATACCCATGATTTACAGGTCTAGGAATTAAGGGATGGAAACAGTGGTAGCACCACTCACTAACAATCCGCTAATTATCCACTAGAAAAATTTTAATTCCTGTCCCTATGACTTTGTGATCTGCTTGACTAGAACTTTTAATTCAGAAGAGAGAAGTGATTCTACCAGGAGACACAACAATGAGTCTGTTTAATTGGAAGTTAAGACTGTCACGTGGCCATTTTGGGTTCTCATGCTTCTGAATCAGTAGTCAAAAAAGGGAGCTACTCTCTTGGCTGTGGAGATTGCTCCTAATTTCCAAGGGAAAATTTGACTGCTACTAAACAATGGAGGTAAAGAAGAGCATGTCTGGAGATACAGGAGATCCCTTAGGGTGTTTCTTACTATTACCATGTCTTACAATTAAAAGTTAATTAAAAATTACAATGATCTAATCAAGGAAACACCCCTGATGGCCAAGACCATTCAGTAATGAATGTTTTGGTCACCTCACTATGCACAGAACCATGAGGAGCTAGGGTGCTTGCTGAGGGCAAAGTGAATAGAGAGTAGGTAATGGAAGAAGATAGTCATAAATGTGAGCTGTGACCATGTAACCAGTTTCAGAAATGAACACTGTAATGGTTATGAGTATTTATTCCATGTTTTATTATTAATACATTTTTGTGTATCTTACTATCTATCTACCTGTACATAATATGCTTTTCTTCCTTTTCTTATACCTTTATCATATAACATAAGTTATATTAACTTTATCATAGAATTTAAGACACAGGATAACTAGGATAAGAGTGAATATCATCCAAGGACTTGCATCTTCTTCTGGGGATAGGGTTAGTGTGTTTTCAGTTTTATGCAGGACAGATGTGTCATGTTAAGTGGAAGTATGACTATATTATTGTCTTTATTTAGAGATTAAATTTTGTTTAAGGAGATGTGTATGGGTGTCAAATTGACAAGTGGTTAACTATGACAGTTAATTTCATGTGTCAACTTGGCTACATTATAGTTTCTAGCTGTTAGGTCAAACAGCCTATTCGTTACACTGAACATATTTTTTAAATGGGGTATGTGTGTACAATCAGTTGTTTGCATCTATCATCAACAAAGAAATTGCTCTCTGAAATGGGAGTAATCTACAATGGATTTCTTGGAAGCAAAATCTGAGTATTTCAGCGATCAGAAGAATGATTTCCTAAACAGCAACATTGATTTTTAATAAAATTAACAGCCAATCACTATCCCCTTGTGAGCTGGTGAACAAAGGATTTCTGTATCAACTTAATTGTAGTTTCTAGTCTGCTTTCCCTACAGGGTTCAAATTGCCAACACCCATGGTCACATGAGGAAATCCTTTGGAAAGTCCTGACTACATAACAGCTATTGTTTTGCCCCAATACCTGCATAGGGTTCATCAGGATTTGGGGGAATTATGGTTTTTCCTCTAATATTTTCATGAAGGTGTAGCTGTAATATGGTTCTAACAGGAGCAATAACAATGCTTTTCATAATTTTTACACATGAAAGCATTTGTAAAATATAAATCCAATCTATATCATTCTTATTTACTAAATGTGTTTCATGGACCAATTACAAATATTTCTTTAGAACAGAAGCAGGATTAATTCAATACTTTGAATTTTACATCCAGTTAAATGAAAAAAATATAAAGCTTGTAGTACAGATGATTCTGTGCTTGATAATTTACATATGTTTATTTATTTATTACTTACCATCACCTTGATGTTTATGTTTCATTTATTCACTTAACATTTCATGTGACAGGAGATTTAGAAAGTTTTAGTAATATACCAGATTTTCATAGCTACAAAATATCATAGCTCGAATTTGAACCTAGCTCTCTGCCTGTCTTCCAAACTCAAATTCCTAAACATGCTCTTTGTGAGGAGTGCATACCACACATAGGTTGTTCCAGGATATATTATATCTCAGATCAATGATCATAGGCCCTATCCCATTACCACAACCTCCTTTCATTACAGCTATTGAAAATTTACTCCATATGTCCATATTTTCCTCCCACCTCCCACAAAGAGCTTCTATTGTGTTGAAAAAAACATTGGTAAACTTAAATCTCCACTTCTCCTAATTTTTACTGCCCAGATTAGTCCCCACTTATTCATTTCAACATATATTTTCTAAGACCAAAATAACCACATCTTTTAACCCTTTCTCCAAATCTGCTGATCAAGTCCCCAATCCCCAGTGACTACAAAACCTGCCTATTCCATGGCTTCCTTTGACACACCACATGACTGGAATATTGATCCAGGTCTAAATCCAGGTAAAAATACCCAATTGTTTTTTGCATACAATGGTAATGCTACTATGCCTTGGTAATTAAAGCATTCTTTCTAGTCTGTATATAGGTCAAACCTCCATGCCTTCCCCCCTACCCCTGCCCCAAGAGAGAGCGCAAACACTACCACAAATTATGCAGTTGAGTTTCCTACATTTGAGGAAAACACAGGGGTCAGCACATGCAAAGTGCAATGGATAAGCGTCACCCTAGGAAAACTACCTTTATGATAATGGTATCTCCCCTGCCAGGTAAGTATCTCCATGCCTTTTGAATTTCTTTCTCCCTTAACCCTACACTTTTAACAGATAAGATCACATTTTACTTCACAAATGAACTAATTAATTTGGTAAACTACCTCAACTAATCATTATTAAATCTACAAATACTCATATATTCAAAACCTTCAGTTACTCCTTTTCTCCTATGAAAATTACAATTAAAATTAAGAATCATCTCATCCCTGGCTGTCCAATTTCTCCAAATAGATCCCTTTCTCTTCTACTTTCTCAGTAAATTTGAATTTTTGAAAATATATTAAATCTCCCTTACTAGCAACTTCTCCAAATATTTTTGTGACACTTCGAATTTTGTGTATCCCACAAAAGATTATGTTTTTCAACTAATCCATTCCTGTGGATGTGAGGCCTTTTGACAGCATTGATTAGATCACTTTTAATGTAGATCACTTTTGCCCTTTTGATCAGACTACAACAATGAAGCTAGATTCAGTTTGGGTCTCTGCCATCTTACTGTGTCTTATATAAACTGAGAACACACAGGGAAAAAAGGGAGATACAGAGAAATGGAGGCCCGCCATTTTATCTTTCAATATGAGAAAGAGGACTCCATGTTCACCTACAGCAGCAGAAAAACAAAGAAGTCCCATCAGGCTAAAGGCCATGAGGCCCAGCAAGAGATGCCTGATTTCCTTAAGCTAAGCTTGAGATGAAATAAGAGGGTGACTGGCAGACCTGCCATCTTCCCTTGCCATGTTACACGAATACAGTATCTGCTGGCAGCCAAACTTTTTTGAAAAAGCATGTCTGATGATGCCTTGATATGGACATTTTTGCAGCCTCAGAACTGTAAGCTTTTACCACAAATAAATTCCCTCTATAAAAACTAATACATTTTTCATCTGTCCTCTCATATCTTAAGCACAGTCTTCCATCCTGAAATCAAAACCAACTCTGAAACAATGTTCTCCTCCCTCCTGCCCCATTTTTTTTCCTCTTCACAATTGTGGCAGTTTGAAGTTCTTTTATGAATCTCAAAAAGATAACCAATCCATTTCTGTGGGCAAGAAAATCTTTTGACTGGATTAATCAGTGAGGCATGACTCAGGTTGAGTCTCGGCCCTCTAGCTGGGTCTGATAAAATTAAGGACAGAGACAGACACACACAGGAAGAGGGAGCCACCATATTATATTTATTCTGCCAAGGGAGAGAGAAGATGCAGAAAAACAGAAGTCTAAGAGGCTCAAGGAGCTGAGGCCCAGGGAGATATGAGCCAAATGTCTGATAACCACAGGTTAACTTGGGAAGAAAGCAGAGCAGCTGAGACTGAGAGAGAAGGCTGACATTGTTTGCTCACACTTGAGCTCCAGGAAATGATAGATTCTGGGGAGAAAAGTGTAGACCTTGGAAGAGATTGGTGGGCATTTTGCTTCACCACCTTGCAACACACCAGGATCAACAGTAGCTGACTTTGGTGAGAAAGCATCTCTGATGGTGCCTTGGTTTTGACATTTTGAGGCCTTGGAACTCTAAGCTTTTACTCAAAATAAATACCCACTATAAAAGCCAACCTAATATTACTGGTGCTTATGAATCAGCAGCCCTTCAGCAATGTAAAACAACAATCAAACTTGTAGAGCTATCCACATTGTTAGCATTTTCTCACATCCCCTCAATCTGTGGATTTCTAAGATAACTTATGATTTCACCATAAAGAAATCCAATGAGGATCACCATTGATCTCCTAAAAATTAACTCCAATGAATGTGCCTTCCTTTTACTTGGAATCAAACTACAATTGGACCATGACTTCTTTGGGGGAACACTGTTTTTCTTAGGATTTTCAGATATCTGAGGCTTTTAACTGTCTTCAAACTACTCTAGTCACTCCTTCCCAATGCATCTGCCAAAAAATTCTGAAGAAAGAATAATGAATCTTCTCAAAACTAAATGCTATATACTACCTTGGAAATCTCATATATTAGCTTAAATTTTGTAAGAAACTCTTCTATGCTGTGATCAAAACTGTTGTCTAGATTTTATTGCTAAGCTTTAAACTCTGCTTGTATTATAGACCTTTGAACTGAAATATATCTCAAACTGAAGCAATTAATTTTTCTCACACAAACAATAATCTTCCTTAAGTCTCCAATAGAATCTAATAGTTCCCTGAAATAAGAGATTAATCTTTAATGCACCCTCTAAGAACCACACAAACATAAAAGAGCATTGATGTTGTCTTTACCTTGAGCACTTTTGCCAAATTCATTCCTACTCCAATGTCTACACAAACAATTTTGCCACACATTCAATTTCCTACATTCTCATGTTAAATGACAGTTCATCAGAGTCCCTTTTCTGAACTTCAAGCTGTTAGTCTTCCATTCTCTTCTTTGCCTTGCATATCACTCTACTTTTCCTTTGAGCAACCCAACTAATTTCTCAATGTATATTTATTTGTTTATAGATTTATTTCTTGTCTTTCTACCCCACTAATTAATTTCAGAATAATAAAACCCTTTGATGCTAAGATTAAACAAGCATCATTTTGACCATTGCTTATGGATTATAAAACCAGAGAAATTCCATATTCACAATAACTTGACCTTCTCTACAATTCAATTAAACATTACTTTCATATTAATAATTAATTTACCAATGTAAGGATGTCTGTTCCTCCATCACCCAAATAGTTGTAAATATATCCATGTCTTTATTGGGATTACAGTTACGACACTTAGGAAATCAGGACTTTTTCTTACTGTGGAGAAAGCACCATTTTGATGGTTTTTGATCTCTCTATAAAGTCCATAACTTTATCAATCATATAATGCAAAACACAAACTCTGATTAATATGGATACAAACACACATATAAATACCTTCGACACAATTTTCCCTTCTAATTAGTTAAGTCATGTGGATGCAATTAAGGAAAAGAGAAATTTTCCTGTAATTCTATAATTTTTCTGAAAGTGTCCAAAATCATCCCACACGCCTTTGCCCAGAGATATTAATTGCTTGTTAATTTTGGGCTACTTTTAAAAAGTATGATTCTCATGTGCAATCTTGAGGGTTAAAAGAAGCATATAAAAAATACCCTGATCTCTTCAAAGAAAATTAAACAAACATAAAAATACATTATTCATTGTGGAATATATTCATATTCAGGTAAATAGAAAAAAGAACCAAAAGTGTCAAGAGCAAGATGACCAGAGAGGTATTTGGGGGCTGCAATCATCTTATACAGCCAGGTGGTGTGTTGTAGCCCTTTGTTTCTAGACAACAGTGGTCTTGCAAGAGCTCATTGCCAGGCACCTGTGTAGGCCCAGGGTATAGGGGGAAGCCAGGCACACCTCCCTAAGTTTAAGGGAACCTGGATCACCTGAATTCTTCCCTTTCTGCTCCTGCTGTATCTCTTGACCATATGCATCAAAGTGCCTTTGGCATCTCCAAAGCTATCCTCTCTATATTTTAAAGGCCTACTCATTAAGATCTTGAGATCTGTAGTCCCAGGTATGGATTACATTTCTGCTGCTGCAAGAACTGAAAGTGTGACTGCAATAGAAGGATTTATTCTACATCATTTTTGAAAAATGTTTATAATTCTATTAGAAAATTCATAGTATTTTCATGAGGATTAAATGACAGAATATTTGTCCTCTGTAAATTTCCTATGCTATTATTTAATACTGAACTAAAAACAAACCCTGTCCTTCAATACTGTCCCTTAGCCACTCCTCCAGGATGGCACAACTGGTCCTTCTGGGCAGCTACCAATCCAGAGGCCTAGAGCTCATGCATGGCAGGAATGTCCTGGGGCTCCAGATGTTCCAGGGCCTAAAATGGTTCACATTCACACAGTGCCCGTATAAGCTGGGTAAGGGAAAGGTTAATGTGAGCTCAAATCCATTTTTATTGGCTAGGGGAAATTTAAGAGTAAAGTAGAACATGTAAGATTGGAAGGAGATATAGAGACATGGAAAGGTGACAGAGGAAATCAGGTGATTCTATCTACTTTTCTGTGCTGAGTGAAGCCATATGGCTATTAAATGGGCCTTAGCCCTTGTGGAAGGAGTGTTCCTGATCAGGGTTCTAAGATCACACTCACCCTCTCCCAATTCAGGAACATCCAGCTTGGATTCCTGTCTCTAAGGTGTCAAGTTCAAAGACCTCACTAATCAGAGACAGATACTGGACAACAGAGAATGTTGCCATGGATACAATTTTCCAGTCCTGTAAACAGGCTCCTTGACAGTTTTCATAACCTGTACCACTTCTTCAATAAGAAAGGTTCTTATTGACTGAACTCTTTGTTCCTCTGACTCATTCTTCAAGCTGTGCTATAGGTCTGTGAAGTAGAAGTTTAAGGTCTTCTCACACTACAGAGAGAGGGGTGCTAATAAATGAAAGTTGAATGAGGAAAGCCCATTTCCAGTATTCCCCTATACTATATTACTGCTCATTGACAATGATACAAGTCTCCCAAGAGCTCTGATAGAGATGTACAATGAGATTAATGCTGTTTTCATGTATGCTCACACAATATTAATTCTGAAGCCCATATATTAAGGAGTAATTTTGACTTTCAATTCCCATTATTTAAGAAATACATTTCATAAGGCTATAGTTACCCTAGATAGTGATTCCTCTGATAGATCTGAGCAAAGTCAGTTGAAAATCTTCTGGAAAGGGCTCACCATTTTAGATGCCATTAAGAACATTTACGGTTCATGGGAAGAGATGAAAATATAAATATTAACAGGTGTTTGGAGGAAGTTGATTCCAACCCTCATATATGACTCTGAGGGGTTCAAGAATTCAGTGGAGGAAGTGACTCCAGATATGGTAGAAATACCAAGGGAAACTGGAATTAGATGTGGAGCCTGAAGATATGATTGCATTTCTGTAATCTTATGATAAAACTATAGCAGATGAGAATTAGCGTCTCGTGGGTCATGTTCTTTTATCCATTCTGCCAATCTCTCCCTTTGAATGAAGAGTGTGGTTGGTTGAATTATCTATTCCAATTTAGACATGTTTTTAATCTTAATCTCTGTCACTGTCTGTGTGAACCCATTACAAATGAGATCTTATGAAGAATTTTGTTAAGGAAAGGCCCACCTGAGTGGGCGTGGGCCTTAATTCAGATTACTGAAGGCCTTATGGGAAGAATGCTATGGAAGCAAGTAGGAAGTTATCAAGAACACAGAAGATAAAGGAGAAGATATTGTCATGTCAAGTGAGGCAGAGATACAGGTCAAGAAAACCCAAGCCTTGCAGCAAAATAGCTACGTAGACAGGA
The DNA here is from genome assembly GCA_029593785.1 of Cabassous unicinctus. Taxonomy (NCBI): domain Eukaryota; kingdom Metazoa; phylum Chordata; class Mammalia; order Cingulata; family Chlamyphoridae; genus Cabassous; species Cabassous unicinctus. The sequence continues at coordinate 35,675 of JAQZBX010003517.1, read as the reverse complement.
AGAAACAAGGTTTCTAGCCTATGAACCTGTGAAACAATAAATTCTCATTGTTTAAGCCAACTCATTGAGTGGTATTTGTCATAGCATCCTGACTCAGTAAAACAGAGTTTAATACATTTATGTTTAAGGTAATTAAGATAAGATAAGGTAAGTTATACTTCTACCATTTTGTTAATTGTTTTATATACCTTACACATTTTTTGGTCCCTCATTTCCTCCTCACTGTCTTCCTTTTTGTTTAGATGATCTTTAATATTGAGACCTTTTGAATCTCTGCTCAATTTGGTTTGTGTAGATTTTTAGATATTGTCTTTATAGCTCATAGGTATTACATAATATATTGATAAGAGTCTATTTAACAAAAAGATTTAAGAATTATAAACATTTATGCACCTAATAACAATACCCACAATATATAAAACAAATGTTGACAGAATTGAGGGGAGAAATAATTCTGTAATAATATTTGGTGATTACATTATGCAACTTTAAATACTGGATAGAATGTCTAGATAGATGATTGATAAGGAAAGAGCAAACCTGAATAACTGCATAATTCAGCAAGATGTAAGAGAATATAGAGAACACTATATCCAACAACAGCAGAATATACAGTTTTTTCAAGTGCACCTGAATCATTCTTCAGAATAGACCATTGAAACCAGGAGGGACCATCTAGCCAAAGACCCAGTTGTGAGGAAAACCTTGGGAGCAAGAACTCAGCCCAGGATCCCACATAGTTTCAAGTAGCCCATTTGGGCTATCTTGTTTAAGAGTTGAGGTACGTTGGTCTGAGTGTTTAATACCAGACCTAGAGGCCAAGAAGACAGTGAAGGGAGCAGGGTCCAATTTTACCTTGACATCATCCTGCATTGCAGAGCCTCACATGAGTTCTTCTTGTCTTTGTCTTCTTTCATGGAGGAGAACAGGGTCATCAGGAGCCAATGGTCCCCGGCAACTTGTTTGTACAGGCCAACTCATTCCTCATGACCAGGCACTCCAGATTTGGCAAAGGATAGCTGCAGGAGGAGTGAGAGAGATAAGTGGATTGTGGGTGGGCTCTGTAGCTAGTAATTCTAGGGCAGGGAAAAGAGAGTGACTGCTCTCTGGGAAGTTCTTCTAGAGATTTGAAGGAAGAGTTGGAGAGTTAGGCCCTCCCCATTGTTTGTGTCAAGAACCAAGTTCTTCACCTTGGTTTGGACACATTGCCATTATGGAATCTAATCAAATTTAAGAACTCTCTCTACAGAAAAATATAGTCACAAAATTGAATGTACACTTATGGGGGTGCAGTCCATGACACCCACACAGGTTTTGTGGGAAAGCAGTTTTTTAAACATGTCTACTTTAGAATTCCCTGAGATGATTGTCAATACCACAGATTACCAACTTCCACATAATATTTCTCAAGGATTGAACCCAGACAGTGTAATTGTAAACATGCTTCCTTGTATACTTACAAGCCCAGGGCTCACTGCATAACAGCATGCACAACATTGAATCATTCTGGCTCATCTCTCTTCTCCAGCTCTGTCAAGGCTCATGATGGGATAAAGAATCTGATGTATAACTATTGAGTAGATGAGGAAGAAGATGATGACAAAGAGGGAAAGTCTCTCAAACCAGTGGACAGGAGTGAGAAAGAGATGAAGTTTGTGGACTATACGTGATGGTTTCCATGGTCCAAGACTGGTGCATCTATGACAAGGTGGGGAAGTGTCTGTCTGGGCCTAATAAGAAAATCAAGACACATTATAGCTACCTAGTGTCATCACAGTAGCCAAATGGTCATGGGAAGTTCCTCTGTGAATTCTGGGAATCCAGAAATATGTGCAACTAATTGTGGGCCTGGCTGTGATAATATGGTGAGTGCTCACCTCTAGCTCTGGGTGGATAAGCGTATTCCATAAATGAGGTGCTATGGATTGGCATGTCCATAAAACAGCCCATTGACCAACAGGCAGAACCAACACCCACCATCACTCTCAACCTGAGTCCAGTAAAAGCTTGAGTTGGACATGGCACAAGAGGAAGAATTTGATTTGGTTTGGGTCTCCTGACTAAGGTGGCATGGGTGATGAAAGGCACCTGTTCCATAATAATAAATGTCCCAAGACTGCATTTGAGTTTGAACACCATCAAATTTTAGAAATTTTAGCAAAGACCTATCCCAGGTGGAAATGACTTTTTAAATAATTTTTTCCCCAAGAATCTATGTGACACAGTGGTGGTGTAAGAGGCAGAGGAAAGTGGCCTGTTTCATTGTGGCATAGGGTCTCATGCAACTGTCACATATATTTTTTTATTTTTCATTTTTAATGAAGATTTAGATTATGTAAATGTTACATCAAAAATATGGGGGATTCCCATAAAACCTACCCCTGCCCCCTCTCTCTCTTTCCCACTTTAACAACATCTTTCATTAGTGTGGTACATTTGTTACAACTGATGAATACATATTCAAATATTGTTCTAACAGAAGGATTATTACCAAGCATCAGCTAGTGATGAATTTGGAAAAAGACCAAAAGGGGGAAATATTAAATTTGAACTAGTTTTTATGGCTAAGAGACTTCAAAGTGAGTCTGGAGGTTATTCTAGAGGTTATTCTTATAAATGTCTCAGCAGGAACTCATTCACTGCCACAATAAACAGTGCCTCAAACTGCTGGGCTCCTGACACATCTAGACAATATAGGTAGGGTAGACAATCTAAAGAATTCAGCACCCTGTTAATGGGCCTTACTTTGGAATAAATGATCCACAATGTAACAGAGCTAGACTTATTTATAATTTCTCTACACATGGCTCTTTTGCCACTTTTATCTAATGGGTTTTTAAACTGAGACACAAAGACCATTTGGAGGGCATGGGAACCAAAATTTCCTAGATATAATATTATTCAATATAAATGACTACTCCTGTAATCCTACGTACTATACACACTTAAAAATTTGAAAGATGCTTTCTGTGATTCATCTACTTACCAAGGTGATCCATAATACATGCAAAAATTACTAGTCTTCCTCACTAGTTTCAGCAAGATAAGTCCTAATACCAAAAAGCCTACATTGCGTGTTATGAGTTAATCATCTTTATATATGAAATGGTACTAGTCATGTAGCACCATTGATAGAATTGAGATAATAATAACAGATTACTTTCTGTGCCTTATTGTTGAGATAATCTCACAGACTATCCAAAATTTTATAGATCTTATTTCATCAAGGTTAATATTATAACCCCATTTTTTCAAAAACTCTTTGCAGTTTGCAAACATGCAGAATTCATATTTACAAACTAAGAGAGATATTGGTTAATTCATGCCCATACAATAATTTTGATTCATGAAATTACACCAAAATAAACATATAAGTTTTGAGCTATGGGGTTATACAATATTTAGTTAAAATGAAGAATCTCATAATGTCTTTCCTTTTCCTCAGTTAATGGAGGGAATTGTCATGGACAATCTCACCATGCTGATAACTGAATTTGTCTTCATTGGGTTTTCAGGCACCAGGGAGCAGCAAGTCCTCCACCATGTGCTGTTCTTACTCAACTTTGTGGAAGTTCTGGTTAGCAACCGCCTCATTGTTATCCTTACCACCTTGGACCAGAACCTCCATCATCCCATGTGCTAATTACTGAGGATCCTATCATTGTTAGATTTTTTCTTTATCTCCATCACAGTTCCCAAGGCCATCATTCATTTACCCAGAATGGTTCCATGTCTTTTATGTTGTATGTGACCCAAATCTTTTTTGGTTGTTCTGTTTGTTAGTGGTCTTCCTCACAGTGATATCCCATGATGGATATGAGGACATCTGTTGCCCCCTACATTATCAAGTCATCATGAAAACCACATCCTGTGAACAGATGGTGGATGCTTCATGGCTTAGTGAGGTTGTCTCTAGGTTCCTGAATATATCTGTGACCATCTCATTAGCATTTTATAGGTCATATTTTGTCTATCATTTCTTCTATTAGGTTCCCTTATCACTCAAACTCTCCTGCTCTAAGAAGTACCTTGCTGAGATTGAAGCCATAATTGTCACTACATCTTGGACTTTTGAATCTGTTCTTTAATATGTTTTATTCCCATAATGTTTTCCTATAGCCAAATCTTCTCTATGGGACTGAGCATCCCTTCAGTGGAAAGCAACTCAAAAGCCTTCTATTCATGCATTCTTTACCTTGAGTTTGTACTGTTTCTCGCCTATGGGTCCATTAGCATACCAGTTTACAAGCATGATTCAATTATATTTTTGGAATTCTTAATTATATCAAACTGCCCAACTGAAACACCTACCTAAAGGCAAGGTCTTTGTTCCCTTCTTTTTGAGATCTGCAGGTAACTCTCTTCTATATTGATGGGTCATCCACCCTGAATCCCAACTTCTACAGCCATAGATTATGTCCATATGGGTGATGGCTCACAATCTTCTCTTCTCTTTCTATTTCTTGTAAATCTATCTTCCAGACAGTAGCTCTCTGAGACTGCTCAAATTCCTTAATTCATATCAGTGAAGTCATGTACTCTTCATCCTTCAATGCCTGGCTTGCTTCACTCAACATAATGTCTTCAAGATTCTTCCATGTCTACCCGTGTGTTAGCAATTAATTCATTCTTACAGCTAAGCAATATTCCATTGTATGTGTGTACCATATTTTCTATATCCATTCATCTGTTTATGGGAAACGGTTGATTCCAACTTTTGGCAATAGTGAACAATGCTGCTATGAAGATTGATGTGCATATATCTGTTCGTGTCTTTGCTTTCAATTCATATACCCAGCAGTGGAATCACAGGATCATATGGAAGTTCTATAGTTAGTTTTTTGAGGAACTGCCAAACTGTCCTCCACAGTGGCTGGACCATTCTACATTCACACCAGCAATGGAGGAGGTTCCCATTCCTCCACATATTCTCCAACACTTATAGTCTGCTGTTTTTTAAATAGCCACCATTCTAATGGGTGTAAGATGGTATCTCACTGTAGTTTTGATTTGCATTTCCCTAATAGCCAGAATGTCGAGCATTTTTCCATGTGCTTTTTAGCCATTTTAATTTATTCCTTGGAGAGGTGTCTTTTCAGGTCGTTTGCACATTTTTTAAATGGGTTGTTTGTCTTTTTATTTTCAAAGTGTAGGATTTCTTTATATATGCAGTATATTAGGCTCCTGTCAGATATATGGTTGCTAAATATTTTCTCCAATTCAGTGGGCTGTCTTTTTATGTCCTTCATAATGTCCTTTGAGGTACAAAAGTTTTCAATTTTGAAGAGACCCCATTTATCTATTTTTTCTTTTGCTGCTCATGCTTTGGGTGTGAAGTTCATGAAACCATTTCCTATTACAAGGTCCTGTAGGTGCTTCCCTATGCTATCTTCCAATATATTTATGGTCTTGGCTCTTATATTTAGATCTTTCATCCATCTTGAGTTGATTTTTGTATGAGGTGTGAGATGGTATTCCTCTCTTATTCCTTTGGATATGGATATCCATTCTCCAAGCACCATTTGTTGAAGAGGCTATTCTCTCTAAACTTAGTGGGCTTGGTGGCCTTGTCGAGGGTTCCCATTTGTCCACATCCTTTCCAACACTTATAATCTACTGTTACTTTAATAGATGACTGTATATGTGAGGATTTATATCAGAACTCTCAATTCAGTTCCATTGGTCAGTATATCCATCTTGTGCCAATACCATGAAGTTTTGACCACTGTAGCTTTGTAGTATGTTTAAAGTCAGGTAGTGTGATATTTCCAACTTCATTTTTATTTTTCAATATGTTTTTGGTTATTTGGGACCTCTTGCCCTGCCACATAAATTTTGTTGGTACTTTTTCCAATTCTTTAAAAAATACTGTGTTGATTTTTATCAGGATTGCATTAAATCTGGATATTTGTTTGTGTAGGATACACATCTTAATGATGTTTAGTCTACCTATCCATGAATAAGGAATATTCTTCCATTTATTTAAGTTTTCTTTGATTTCCTTTAACAGTGTTGTGTAGTTTTCTGTATAAAAATCCTTTACATCTTTAGTTATATTTATTCCTAGGTATTTCATTCTTTTTGTTTCTATTGTAAATTATATTTTTTTTCTTGATTTCCTCACCAGAGTGTTCATCATTATAGTACAGAAATGCTACTGATTTTTGAGCATTGATCTTATAGCCTGTGACTTTACTGAACTCATTTATACATTCTAGAAGCTTTGTTGTAGATTACTCAGGGCTTTCTATGTATTTGTTCATGTCGTCTTAAATAGTGAAAATTTTATTTCTTCCTTTACACTTTGGATGCCTTTTATATATTTTTTTCTTGCCTCAGGGCCAAACAAGTGCTATGAAGACAATGTTAAATAGGAGCATGGTAGTGGGCATTCTTTTCTTGTTCCTGATCTAAGAGGGAAAGCTTTCAGGATTTCACAATTGAAGATGATGTTAGCTGTAGGTTTTTCCTATATACCCTTTATCATATTCTGAAAGTTTCCTTCTACTCCTATCTTTGCAGTGCTTTTATCAGGAAAGAGTACTGTATTTTTTGAATGCTTTTTCTGAATTTATAGAGATGATCATGTGCTTTTTTTCTTTCAATCTGTTAATGTGTTGTATTACATTGATTTATTTTCTTATGTTGAACCGTCCTTGCATACCTGGGATGAAACCCAAGTGCATGGTGTATAATTCATTTGATATGTTGTTGAACGTGATTAGCAAATATTTTGTTGAAAATACTAGCATCTAGGTTCATTAGAGACATTGTTCTGCAATTTTCCTTTCTTTTACCATCTTTATTTGGCTTTGGTGTTAGGGTAATGTTGGAATCATAGAATGAGTTAGGCAATATTCCTTCTACTTGTATTTTTTGGAAAACCTTAAGCAGGATTGGTGTTAGATCTTTCCAGAATGTTTGGTAGAATTTGCCTGTGAATCCATCTGGTCCTGGGCTCTTCTTGGTTGGAAAGTTTTTGATGACTGAGTGTGTCTCTTTACTTGTAATTGGATGTTGAGTTCATCAATTTCTTCTTTCATCAATGTAGGCTGCTTCTGAGTTTCTAAGAATTTGTCCATTTCCTCTAAATTATCATTCTTGGTGACATATAATTTTTCAAAGTATCCTCTTATGATACTCTTTATTTCTGTGGGATCAGTGGTGATATCCCTTTCCTCATTTCTTATTTTGTGTATTTGCATCTGCTCTCTCTTTTTCTATGTTAGTCTGGCAAACAATTTGTCAATTTGTTTGATCTTCTTAAAAAACCAGGTTTTGTTTTTGTTTATTTTTCCTAGTGCTTTCTTATTTTCTGTTTCATTTAGTTCTGCTGTAATCTTTGATATGTCCTTCTTTCTACATCCCTTGGTGCTAGTTTGTTGTTGTTTTTCCAATTCATCCAAGTGTGCAGCTAGGTCTTCGATTTTAGCTATTTCTACTTTTTGATATATGCATTTATGGCTATGAATTTCCCTCTCAGTATAATTTTGGCTGCATGTCATAGGGTTTCATATGTTTTATTTTCATTTTCATCTGTTTCAAGGTAGTTACTGCTGTATTTTGAGATTTCTTCCCTGATCCACTGTTTGTTTAGGAGTGATTTGCTTTACTTCCATAATTTTGTGCCTATTTTGGTTCTCTAGCCCTTAGTGATTTCCAGTTTCATTCCATTGTGATCAAAGAAATTACTTTGTATAATCTCAATCCCTCTGAATTCATTGAGAATTGTTCTGTGGTATAGAATGTGGTTTTTCTTGGAGTATGATCCATGTGTGCGCTAGAAGAATGTATATCCCACTGTAGTTGGATGTAGCATTCTGTATATGTCTATTAGTTCCAGAACATCTATAGTATTTTTCAAAGTCTTTGTTTCTTTATTGATTCTTTGTTGAGATGTTCTGTCTAATGGTGATAATGGTGTATTAAAATCTTCCCCTGTAGTTGTCGAGAAATCTATGTTTCCACTTAGTTTTTCCAGTGTTTGCCTCATGTATTTTGAGGTGCCCTGATTAGGTGTTTAAATATTTATGATTGTGCTTTCTTCTTGAAAGATTACCCCTTTTATTAATATATACTGTACGTCTTTGTCTCTTACAATAATTTTGCTTTTAAAGTCTATTTTGTCCATATTAGTATAGCTAGTCCTGCCCTTTTTTGGTTATTGTTTGCTTGTAACATTGTTTTCCAGCCATTCACTTTTAGCCTCCTTGAATCCCAGGGTCTAAGGTGGCTTGTTGTAGACAACATATAGATGGGTCATATTTCCTTATCCATTCTGCCAGTGTGTGGCTCTTGACTAGTGAGTTTAATCCATTAATATGCACTTTATTACTCTAAAGGTGTTTTTATACCAGCCATACTTTCTTTAGGTTTATGTATGTCATTTGTTGTTTTCATTTCTCTTTATTTCTTTTTAGTTGTTCTTATACTCTGCCCCAACTCTCTCTCTCTCCTGTTTTTTCCTTTCAGTCTGCAGAACTTCCTTTAGTATTTCTTGAAGGGCAGATTTCTTATTGGCTTACTCTCTTATTTTCTGTTTATCTGTGACTATTTTGAACTCTTCATCATTTTTGAATATCAGTTTTGCTGGATAGAGAATTCTTGGCTGGAACTTTTTTTACTTTCAGTACCTTGACTATATCATACCCCTGCCTACTTGCCTCCATGGTTTCAGATGAGAAATCAGCACTTAATCTTATTGAGCTTCCCTTGCATTTGATGGTTCTCTTTTCTTTTGCTGCTTTCAGTGTTTTCTATTTAACTTGAGCATTGGACATTTTGACAAGTATATATCGTGGAGTAGGGCTGTTTGGATTTATATTGTTTAGGGAACAGTGTGCTTCCTGGACATGTATAGCTATCTCCCTCAATAGTGTTGGGAAATTTTCAGCCAATCTTTCCTTCAATACTGCTTCTCTTCCCTGTCCCTTCTTTTCTTCTGGGATGCCTATAATGTGTATGTTTGTGCATTTTGTGTTGTCGATTAAATCCCTAAGCCCCTGCTGGATTTTTTCTATCTTTCTACCTATCTGTTCTATTATCAGTTTAATTTCAGATATACTGTCTTATACATCACTAATTCTTTCTTCTGCTTGTTCAAATCTGCTGTTATGTGATTCCAGTGTCTTTTTCCTTTCTTGGATTGTGCCATTCATTATGATCATATCCATTATCTTTTTATGTATGTTTTCAATTTCTTCAGTATGTTCTGCCAATGTCTTCTTAAAATCCTTAATCTCTTCCTTCAGTCCATTAAGTTGGTCCAATATATTTGTTTGTACAGCTTTGATTAGTTGTTTGATATTCTGCATCTCTTCATTGTTTTTATTTTGTTCATTGGACTGGTCCATGTCTTCCTATTTCTTTGTATGGTTTGTAATTTTTTGTTAACCTCTGGTCATCTTTTTATCCTGATGGGTTTATTCAGTTGATTAGCTTCTATCTCTGCTGCAGAGTTTTATTTATTTGCTGGTTTTGTGTGTGTGTTAAGTTTACTCTTTGACACTTTGATATTCTTGTTCTATTTCTTTTCTGCTTTCTATGTTCAGTTGTATCTTTAGCAATCAATCTTCCTGTCCAACTCTCTCCAGATTTATGCCTTTAAGACTCCGGCTCCATGGGCTCCCAGAACAGCTCACTCAGGCAGGATTCTCCCACAATCAGCTGTCTTTTGTGAGAGAGAGGGAGCACCCACTTAAACCTACACCATCTTGCGTGCCTCTCTATTGGTTTCATTATTCTTTAATTCTATGAATGTTGACACTAGTCCTGATTTCCCTCTCCTCTGGCTGAGTGATGTGATAGCAGTAACAATTAACACAAAGTTCTGATCCCTAGGTTTCTGCATCCTTCAAGTTCACCCATAACTTGTCAAAATAGAGGAATTCCTTAGAGATTCACTGTGAGCTGGACTAAAAGGAGAGGAAAGCTAAACAGCATGACTTGTATTCCAGGTGACTCTCCAAACACAAAGAAAATCCCCATGACTTGAGAGGAAACCCCAGCCCAAGAACCCCACCCCTAGACATCTTCCCAGACTGCCATTCCTTTAATGAATTATCTGTGGATGTTCTTTGCTCCTGGATAAAGTCCACCTCTGGAGGTCCTTAATTCTGAGAGACATGTCCATTCCCCTTCCTATGACTGAATCAAGGGCCTCTGTGTACTTCAGCTGAGCAAGAAGAAGGTAGGCATGTGACTCCAGTTCCAAGCCAGGCATGGTGAGTTGCACATATGCTACCAACTGCTTGGGGCAGGTGAGGTCTGAAGACTGCAAGAAATCCTCTCAGACCTGGTCTAGCCAGGTGCACAGGAAGGAGAAGTTGCTCCTGGGGAGGGACAGGTAGGCTGCATAGTAAGGGGAATGGCCTGTCCTTGCAAACATCCATCCAACCATTACCCTCCTCGTTCCTGGGATCCTGTATCTGCACCTACCTATCCAGTGTACTGTGTCTCACAATACCCAAACTATCACTTCCTGTGCTAGCATTGGCAGGATAGGACTTCAGTAAGGAGCTAGAAAAGAGCCTCAGTTGTAGGTTTTTGTACACCTGTTGTCTGACCACTCCTCCCATTCTTCAGCAAATTCTTTTATACTTTGATTCTCCCTTCTTCTGCCTTCCACTGGAACTCCATGAGGTCAGGGACAGGCTGTGTGGCTGATGATAGCTGGCTGCTAGCACATGATAGGAGCTTCATAAATATCTGGCCCATGATAGAACTGTGTCTGTCACCTGCTTCAGCTATACTGAACCCTTGTGGATCCTCCATCCATAGCCCATGACATAAGGTGCTGCCACATTCTCTGTGTGTCATGTTTGGGTATCTTCTTTCCATTGCCACTGTGTTCCCAAAAGCCATGTTTGCAAACTATGCCATCCCCTTAACAGTTGAGCTCACAGGACTGAGGCTCAAAGCAGATATACAGCTTGTTGTTCATGGCACCTGCTGATATAAAACTGTGGCCAGTGGGGTGGTGGAAGAGGAGCTGGGATGGGGCTGTGTTGGGTAGCGGTTCTCTCATGGCTGGCTATGAGACCCCAGGCTTCTCTCTGCATTCAGCTACTCTGCACCCCAGGCATATCTGCCCAGCACAGCCCTGCAGTGGACACATAAGATGTGGGATACCCAGGGTTATGCACAGCCCTTCCTTGTCTCAATCCCACATTCCTCATCTTGCTCTGGGTTAAGAGGTACCTTTTCCCCTTTTCCAGAATCCATCACTTTCTTGGAAGCTGCAGAAATTCACCACACCCATCCCAATGAAGGAAGAGACCTTGACAATGTTACATCTAACTTTCTAGGTGTACCACCTCCTGATGATATCTTGCATTACTGCATGATGGCCTGAATGAAATGAACATCTGAGGAGGGCAGAATTTCTATATTCATTGGTTTCCTGATTTCATCTCAGGGCTGACAAAATTGTCAGCATATATTAGCTACTCTGTTTATGCTTGAGGAAAGTAGGAGCCCTGAGAAGCCCATTCCCACACCCCTGAGTGGGATTGGGGTCCCTTTCCAACCCTCAATGATTCCAGGTCTGGTTATAACAAGGAATGGGTTGTCTTAAATATCATCTCAGACATCCTGTATGGATGAAAAAAGAGGTTTGCCAAAAGTAAGTGTCAGTGATGTGTGAGGCTGAGCTTCTTCATAGGGCAGAGGAGAATGCCAAACATGGACATCACTTTTGTCCACCCTTTCTGCAGAGCCAGACCTCATGGATGCACTTTTGATGGCTTCTCCCATTTAGTACTAACATTTACTCCAGCAGGTTTGGCTTCCTAACCCATCACTCTTCAGAGGAGCTAATTGAAGCTATAAATTGATATTAACCAGACAGACAAGTGAGTGGCAGAGTCATTACTGGGCCATGGGAGGAGAAGGATAGCACCCTCTGAACAGCAATTCCAAGACTTTTTGCATGTTGAAGGCTCTGTAGGTGCTCAAAATGATGATGATATAAGACAAGTCCAGGAAGGAAGGCACTTGGTTGTCCCCCAGCATCTCTTGCCTGCCTGGCTTGATGGACCATACTGTACAGGACCCATACCTGCTCAGGACCAACTCATACTCACACTGGTATGGGGCAAAGGAGGGACATACAGTCAGAGGGTGAAGACTGTCCTGCCAGGTGGTCCTAAGCTCCTCCCAAGACCTATCAGTCCCCAGAGCTCCATCACTCATGGGTGGACCTGCATCCAGGCTCAGCCATGTGCTGAGTCCTCAGGCTAGGTGGACTCATCTGTACAATGGAGAGAAGAGCCTCAACAGTGCTAATGGGGGGTTAATAGGAAGAATTCACACAGCCGACCAGCCTGGCAACTGACATTCAAAAGTGCCAGGAGGTTCTGTATACCTGCCAGAGTGCCATATTTCAGAGGGTGCAGTTGTCCTGAACTGCAGGTAAGCAGAGGGAACAGGGTATATCCAGCCTTGCAGACTTCATATTTTTAAGCCTTTTGGTCAAATGCAGAATCCAAAAGATGAACAGAGAGGAATCTTCACACTATTTGTGCTCCAGGCACTCAGAACAGGTTTGGAACTCTGTGTGTGTTGCACAATCTCCCTATTTTATAGCAGCAGAGACTTAAGACCAAGCAAGGTATTCAAGAAGAGGATGTCCAATATGACCTGAGAAGGCACAACTTCTCAAGTCAAACTCTCAATACTTCTCTTAAGCCATGAGCCTGGAGAGAGTCAGCCCATCCCCACCTTAGGTGAGGGTTCAAACCCTCAGCAGCCATTACTCTCTTGCTGAGACTCTTGGCCCTGCCCTAGGTGTGACCCTTAACTTCTAATCTGAGAACATGGACCAGAGCAAGCTGGGATAGGATGCTCTACCTGGATGGAGGTGGACCAACTCTGATTGCCAGCACAACTTGCCAAAGAGATGGCCAATGAGTTGGGGGACTCCAAAAACTGGAGTTTAAGTACCAAGCTATGCTGATCTACCAATGATACTGACTCATCACCCCCAGGGACCTCCTGACAACCTGAACCTTTTTCCTGCCACTTTAGCATCTAAAGAGGAGAATAAAACACTGTTCAAGTCATGGAGAGAGAGCCAGTCCTTCCTTTGTGGCCCATCACTGTTTCTCTCCACCTCCTGTTCATGATATGATGTTCTTCATTCATGACTGGATCCTGAATTTCAGATAGGCAGGCCACCATGGGGCCAGGGTTGGTAAGGATAAGTGTTAGTGACAGCTGAGGAGGATCACCTGTTCCTGAATGGGTCCAGGGAGGGGCTGGCTGTAAACCACACAAAAAAACACCAAAACAGTCACAATGAGGGCAACCTCCAGGCTAGTGAGGATGTATAAGAGGGTATAGATGTGTGTTGGGGATAGTGCCTAAAAGGAGTTTGGTTTCTCCTCCTGGAGTCCTCACAAAGCTCAGGACACTTCCAGAAGCCTGGCTGAGTTGTCCTTACCTCTACCATACCCTCTGGACTATGCCCATTCCTGGGCCTTGGACCCATCCCTATTTATCTCTGGGCATCAGTTTCCAGATTTATAATGAGGAGTTGGACACACAGCTTAATAAATGACTGAGAGAGGACAGGCTGCCAGTTCTTTCTGTATGGATGAAGTGTGGGCCCGTGGCATGTAGCACTCTTACCACCATAGACTGGGGATGGGGGCCTGAACAGTCCATTGCCTGGCAATCTACCATCATCTTCAGCGCAGGTCACTCTGTGCCAGCCCCAGCACAGAGCACATGTCTTTAAGAAGTTACCCACTGTAGCAGTTTGGCAGTTTGATATAGTTATGAATTCCAAAAATAGATATTGGATTAAGCTTGTTAAACTTGTCTGTTAATCTGGGCATGATTAAGTTATTATTAGGGTGTTGACTGGGCCACATCAGTAGGGCATTGAACCCCATCCCATGGTGGGTGGGGAATCAAATATAAAATACATGGCAAAGGACAGGGTTGGAGTAGTTTTTATGTTGGAGTTTTGATACTGAGTGTTAATGCCAGAGCCCAGGGGATTAAGCAAATACACGACCTTGGTCTTGAGGAAGGAGAGAAGGCTCTAGGAAAAGAGACGAGATGTTCACCTGATGGGTTCACAGCTGGCCTTGTGGAGAGAGGCAAAGCCTAGAGAGCCTCATAGTCTACAGCTGACCTTGTGGAGGAAACAGAGGAGCTGAGCCTGGAAAGAAATGGAGACCCAGGAAGAGAGGAACCCAAGAAGCCTGAACCCTGGCAAATGTTGGCAGCTGTCTTGCTCTAGTATATGGCAAGAGACTTTGGTGAGGGAATATACTAATGGTTTATGGCCTGTTAACTGTAAGATTCTATCCCAAATAAATACCCATTATAAAAACCAACCAAATTCTGGTATTTTGCATCAGCACCCCTTTTGCTGACTAATAGACCCACCATTGACATGCAGGATTGAGACCAAGAGTAGGTGCTATGACCATTTTGGGCTGGGAAAATTTTCATCCCTGCCCAGTCAAACCCCTTCTGCCCTGTTTGGGACCCACCCCGTTGGCATGACAGGTCTTTTCATAGGTCTCACCCACGCTAATCCCACATCTCTCTGGAAGTCCTGGTAAAGATAGCTGGCAGGTGTGAGGGGCTGGCACCAGGGAATGCATGACCTTACTGATATCTCTTACTGCCCTACTTGCAGGAATGGTCTACCATGATTCTTCCCATCCCCTGTTTTGTACCCCAAATCAATTGGGGCTTAGGGTCACCCCAAAATCAGGCAAGGAAGTCCCAACTAGCCCTTGGCCTGGTGGACATGAACAGCTTGGAGGCACAGGGGACACTGAAATATCTTGCTTCCTCCCTAGTTGCCATTGTTATCAGATGGCAGACAGAAAGCTTGGCTAGGCAAATGGTGTTGGTAAGGGTGGATCTGGAAGCTGGCAACACCTTCTGAATCTGGGCATAAGAGAAGTCTATGTAGCCCCCTCCTCTTCCTTTTCTACCCCTGTCTTCTCCTTCCTGACAGGATTCGAGAGCAGAGATCTAGTGGGTCAAGATGCTCTCACTGGTGAAGGGTGAGCTGGAGTGATCAGAAGCATTGGTCCAACCATGAGGCTGAGTGTGTCGGGCCAGTTGCTGTTGTTCAGGTCTTCCTGAGCACTCAATGATTTTTTTTTTTTGTAATAGAGTTTAGTTTATTGAAAGAAATATCGTAAATCCTATTTTGTGCACATAAATTTATGTGCACATTACAATTATAAAGATTCATCATTAATTCATCCATTCAGTCAACAAAGATTTGCTATAAAATGGCTAAGACTATACCATTCTATTTTTGCAAAAACTTTTTATTTTGAAATACGTTCAAACTTATGAGGCATTTACAAAAAGAACACAAAACACACACAGAGAACTCCAACTTAACATATTCACCCAACTAATCAAATCTACCAAGTTTACCATTTTGCCACATATTCCATATCATTTTATCTATCCATCTATCAATCCAGCCATCTTTTTGTCTGTTTGCTTGCTTATATATCAATCAGTTTGTGAACACTTCAGTATAGTTCTATAAATCATGCTCTTTGAACACTTACCAGTGCCATGTATATTTCCTAAGAGCAAGGATATTCATTTAAGAAATCACCCTAAGAGTAGCTATCATATTCAAGAAATTTAACATTCTGTAAATATTGTAGTGAATATTCACTTTTCCCCATAGCTTCAATAATAACTTTATAAAAAAAAATATATATATATATATAAAAGATGATTAGATTACATAAATGTTACACATAAATTATAGGGATATTCGTGTTCCCCACCTCCCATACCTCCCATAACATCCCACATAAACATCTTTCATTAGAGTGGCACATCACCTGCAATGGATATATACATCCTGGGGCTTTGCCATTAAGCATGGACCATAGTTCACATTATAGACCACACTTTCCGGCAAAGATTTCTGCATGTTATATGCTAATGCAAAATGGCCTATATCTGTCGTTGTAATGTCACTCAGGATAAATCCCAAGTCTTGAAAAAGCACCTGTATTACAACTGTTTTTCCCTTCCCTGCCCTAAAAGTGTCCAGTGGCCACTGGCTCACCCTCACCGTTGTAATTCCTTCCATTGCTTGAATCACATTATGTCTACAACAGAATACCATTAAGTCCACTCTAGTCCATAGCTCCTCCCCCAATCCTGAAGAGTTTGAGATGGTGATGTCCACTCCACCTCCAAGTGAGAGGGGGTTTATATCCCATGGATACAATGGATGGTCCTATCTTGCCAGCAGCTGCAGGCTCTCTCCATTCCCTGGGATGGCTGTTGTCCATCATTGTCTCCTTACCAGGTGACTTGGGTGAGTCCACTGAGCTGTAGAGTAGGAATTGCAGCTCCACAGAGATCCCAGGCACACTGGCACATGGGAAGGCCAGAGGCTCTGGTCTCTGGAAGTACACTACAAACCCAAGCATCACATATAGGTTTGAATAGAAGGGACTGATGGACCATGGGCAGGGAGGACTTACTTGAGTCCTACTCTGTCACTCTCAGCAGCACAGATTCCAAAGTATAGCCCACTGATAAGGCATCAATCTCTGGAGCTATCCTCCCTTATATAAGACCTGGGTGTCTCCAGAGCCCTCAGGAGCTCATCTGTGGGGGATGATATCCACTTTGGTGTTCTATGAAATCCTGCTGAGGTGTGCATAAGCGTTACTTCTGGGATGACCTCCCGACTCTCTTTGAAGTCTCTTAGCCACATGAACTCATTTGTCTTTACCTTTTCTCCCTTTTATTCAAGGTCTTTTTTCATTCATATTGCCAGTTGGCACTTGGTATTAATCCCCTATTGCCAGGGAGGCTCATTCCCTGGAGTCATATCCCATGATGGGGGGAAGGTAATGCATTCATATGCTGAGTTTGGCTTAGAGAGAGGCCACATTTGAGCAACAAGGAGGCTCTCAAGTGGTAACCCTTAGGCACCCCATAACAGTAGGCCAAGTTTCATTTGCAAGAGCAAAGACTCATAAGGCTACTCAACAATAACAAGAACCCATCAGTGGACTGTACTCCTTTGCCAGACAATGCCCCTGCACTCAGGGGACTGTTGCTGCTCCCTTGGAGAATGTGGCAGAACTCTCCAGGCTGGGAATTCATATTCCCTCATTTATTGAGTGATTCTCTACCCACTGTGACCATGCCCCACACCTTGATATTTGAAAAAATTTATATATATTTCATGTATATTCAGGTGAACTTCCTCCCATGAAACCCCCATCGAGGACACCCCCCACCAATTATCCTCTCCTGCCCCCTCTGTAACCCTTCTGTGATCCAAACCTTCCTTGAAGATGAAGCCCATATAATAGCCAAATACAATTAATAGGAAAATGAAATAATAAAGATAAGTTTAAATATAATAGATAAAATACATGAGAACTTAAAAAAATCACTGGAAATAAAATACAATTAAAGGGTTGTGATATTCAAAAATCGGAAATAACAAAAAAATTTAAAAATTTTTTTTCACATTTTTTTATTTATCACTGCATTATTGGGTGTCCAGTGTGTACTGTGGCACCTACCCCCTCTAACTCCCCAGTGTCTCCCTAATTTTCATTTAATTTTCAAAGAAGTTTTAGGTCATAGCATAGTCACACACAGAATACTAGAGACTCCCATATACCCAACCTCATTCCCCTTTCCTCACCCCATATTATAACCTTTTTTATGTGGATGGTAGCATTGTTATAACTGTTAAACAGATAGTGAAGCTTAGCAATTAAATGCTGTCAAAGGTTTACAGTATAATTTACAATTCAGACATTGCAGTTTAATAATTTTTGATGATATTTACCATGTCCTTTCATCATCACTGTAAGGTAATGAAAAACATTTCCCCTGACCACTAAATACCTCTTGCTTGATCTTTTCTGTTCCTTCCTCCCCATCCCCCTGGGGCACATGACACTCCTCTGTTTTGACTCATTGCATGACAAGATTCATAGTTACATGAAACATGAACTATGATTGACCTCCCCTATTAGGATACACCCTTGCTCCTAAGAGACAGCCACCTATCTGATTCTTGGTGAATTGGTCCTCCCAATGATGGGGGTCCATCTACTTCACACTCACCATGTGGGTCTCCACTCCCCGACACAACACATTATGACAGGATGAACACTCACACATTCCCCAGAAGCTTACTCCAGATGTAGCCCTTCCTGAATGCCCCCCCAACCTGCACCCTAAACCAGTGACACTACCTTGTCATATTGTCAAAAAAGCATTCCCACTCCTGCACTTTCATCATCATACCCACAAATCCCATGTTCTCATAGTCCCCCTCCATCTCTCCCCCCAGTATCCTGGGTAATCTAACCCACCCTTCCTAATCTACCCACCTGTCAATTCTGCACCACCAAACTCATTAATATCACTACCCATCTTTCCTGTCCTTCAATATGCAACTATACTCTATCACTTTACCATAGATTATGTCCATATGCATGATGGCTCACAACCTTCTCTTCTCCTTCTCTCCCTTGTTAATCTATCATTCAGACAATGGTTCTCAGAGACTACTCACTTTACTCAATTCAAATCAGTGAGGTCATATGCTGTTCATCTTTCAAGGCCTGGCTTGCTTCACTCAAAAATAAGGTCTTCAAGATTCATCCATCTTATTCTGTGTTTTAGCACTTTATTCCTTCTTACAGCTGAGCAATATTCCATTGTATGTATGTACTATATTTTGTTTATCCATTCATCTGTTGATGGGCACCCGGCTGATTCCAATTTTTTGGCAATTGTGAACAATGCCGCTATGAATATTGGTGTGCATATATCTGTTCATTTCTTTGCTTTCAGTTCTTCTGGATATATACCCAATAGTGGAATTGCTGGATCATACAGAAGATCTATTGTTACTTTTCTGAGGAACCACCAAACTGTCCTCCACAGTGGCTGGACCAATCCACAATCCCACCAACAGAGGATGAGGGTTCCTATTCCTCCACCTTCTCTCCAACACTTATAATCTGCTGTTTTTTTAATACCTCCCATTCTGATGGGTGTAAGATGGTATCTAATTGTAGTTTTGATTTGCATTTCCCTAATAGCTAGCGATGTTGAGCATTTATTTCATGTGCTTATTGACAATTTGTATTTCTTCCTTGGAGAAGTGTTTTTTCAGGTCACTTGCCCATTTTTTAGATGGGTTGTTTGTCTTTTTATTTTCTAGGTGTAGGATTTCTTTATAAATGCAGGATATTAGTCTCCTATCAGATATATGGTTGCCAAATATTTTCTCCCATTGTGTATGCTGCCTTTTTTATTTTCTTAATAACGTCCTTTGAGGTGCAGAAGTTTTTAATTTTGAAGAGATCCCATTTATCTATTTTTTCTTTTGCTGCTCGTGCTTTGGGTGTGAAGTTCACGAAACCATTTCCAATTACAAGGTCCTGTAGGTGCTTCCCTACATTATCTTGCAAGGTCTTTATGTTTTTGGCTCTTATAGTTAGATCTTTGATCCATCTTGAATTGATTTTTGTATAAGGTGTGAGATGGTATTGTTCTCTCATTCTTTTGGATATGGATATAGAGTTCTCCAAGCATCAATTTTTAAAGAGGCCATTCTCTCCCAACTGAGTGGGGTTGTTGGCCTTATCAAATGTCAGATGACTGTATATGTGAGGATTTATATCAGAACTCTCAGTTCAGTTCCATTGGTCAGTATGTCTATCCTTGTGCCATTACCATGCAGTTTTGAGCCCTGTAGCTACGTAGTATGTTTTAAAGTCAGGTAATGTGTTGCCTCCAACTTCATTTTTCTTTTTTTATATGTCTTCGGCAATTCAGGGCCTTTTACCTTTCCAAATAAATTTTGTAGTTAATTTTTCCAGTTCCTTAAAAAATATAGTGTTGATTTTTATTGGGATTGCATTAAATCTGTATATTAGTTTGGGTAAGATAGACATCTTGATGATGTTTAGTCTTCTTATCCATGAACAGGGATTATTCTTCCATTTATTTAAGTCTTCTTTGATTTCCTTTAACAGTGTTGTGTAGTTTTCTGTATATAAGTCCTTTACATCTTTAGTTAAATTTATTCCTAGGTATTTCATTCTTTTAGTTACTATTGTAAATGGTATATTTTCTGGATTCCTCCTCAGATTCCTCGTTATTGGTTTACAGAAATGCTACTGATTTTTGAGCATTGATATTATAGCCTGTGACATTACTGAAATCCTTTGTAAGTTCAAGAAGGTTTGTTGTAGATTTTAGGGTTTTCTACATATAGGTTCATGTCGTCTGCAAATAATTAAATTTTTACTACTTCTTTTCAAATTTGAATGCCTTTTATATCTTTTCCTTGCCTCAGTGCTCGAGCAAATACTTCTAAGACAATGTTAAAAAGGAGTGGTGATAGTGGGCATCCTTGTCTTGTTCCTTATCTCAGAGGGAAGGCGTTTAGGATTTCAACTTTGAAGATGATGTTAGCTTTGTGTTTTTCATATATACCCTTTATCATATTCATAAAGTTTCCTTCTATTCCTATCTCTTGCTGTGTTTTGTCAGGAAACAGTGCTGTATTTTGTCGAATGCTTTTTCTGCATCTATAGAGGTGATCATGTGGTTTTTTTTTCTTTCAATCTGTTTATGTGGTGTATTACAATGATTGCTTTTCTTATATTGAACCACCTTTGCATACCCAGGAGGAAACCCACTTGGTGATGGTGTATAATCCTTTTGACATGTTGTTGAATGAGATTAGGAAGTATTTTGTTGAAGATTTTGCATCTGGTTCATTAGGGAAATTGGTCTGTAATTGTCCTTTCCTGTGGTATCTTTGTTTGGTTTTGGTATTAGGGTAATGCTGGCATCATGGAATGAGTTAGTCAAGATTCTTTCTACTTCTATTTTTTGGACGAACTTAAGCTGAATTGGTGTTATCTCTTTCCGGAATGTTTGGTAGAATTCAGCTTTGAAGCCATCTCGTCCTGGCTCTTCTTAGTTGGGAAGTCTTTGATGACTGAGTCTATCTCTTTACTTGTAATTAGACTGTTGAGTTCATCAATTTCTTCTTTCATCAATGTGGGTTGTTTGTGAGTTTCTAGAAACTTGTCCATTTTCTCTAAATTATCATTCTTGTTGGCATATAATTTTTCAAAATATCCTCTTATGATACTCGTTATTTCTGAGGGGTCAGTAGTGATATCCCCTTACTCATTCCTTATTTTGTGTATTTGCATCTGGTCTCTCTTTTCCTTTGCTAGTCTGGCTAATGGTTTGCCAATTTTATTGATATTCTCGAAGTAACAGCTTTTGGTTTTGTTTAATTTTTCTAGTGCTTTCTTATTCTCTCTTTCATTTAGTTCTGTTCTAATGTTTGTTATTTCCTTCTTTCTACTTCCTTTAGGTTTATTTTATTGTTGTTTTTCCAATTCTTCCAAGTGTGCTCTTAGGTCTTCAATTTTAGCTCTTTCTTCATTTTTAATATATATATTTATGGCTATGAACTTCCCTTTCAGGACAGCTTTCGCTGCATCCCATAGGTTTTGATATGCTGTATTTTCATTTTCATTAGTTTCAAGGTATTTACTGATTTCTTTTGAGATTTCCTCCTTGACCCACTGTTTGTCTAAGGGTGTGTTGTTTAACATCCATATCTTTGTGCCTAATCTGATTATCTGGCCCTTAGTGATTTCCAATTTCATTCCATTCTGGTGAGAGAAATTACTTTATATAATCTCAATCTTTCTGAATTCATTGAGAGTTGTTCTGTGGCCTAGCATGTGGTTTATCTTGGAGTATAATTCATGTGCACTCGAGAAGAATGTAAATCCTGCTGTATTTGGGTGTATTATTCTGTATATGTCTATTAAGTCCATGTCCTCTAATGTATTGTTCAGAGTCTTTGTTTCTTTAATGATTCTGTCTAGATGTTCTTTCTAATGATGATAATGGTGTATTAATGTCCCCCACTGTTATTGTACAGGCATTTATTTCTCCACTTAGTTTTTCCGGAGTTTGCCTCATTTGTTTTGAGGCACCCTGATTAGGTGCATAAATGTTTATGATTGTTTTCTCTTCTTGAGAGATTACTCCTTTTTCTAATATATAATGTCCATCTTTGTCTCATACAATCGTTTTGCATTTAAAGTCTATTTTGTCTGATATTAGAATAGCTACTCCTGCCCTTTTTTGGCTATTGTTAGCTTGTACAATTGTTTTCCAGCCATTCACTTTCAGCCTCCTTAAATCTCTGGGTCAAAGGTGGGTTTCTTGTAGACAGCATATAGATGGATCATATTTCCCTATCCATTCTCCCAATCGTGTCTCTTGAGTGTTGAATTTAATCCATTAACATTCAGTGTTATTACTCACAACAAATTTCTTACTTCAGCCATAATTTCATTGGGTTAATGTATGTCATATGTTGTTTTGTTTCTGTTTTTGTGTTTTTAGTTCTTTTTAAACTCTCCTCCAACTCTCTCTCTCTTGTTTTTTCCTTTCAACTTGTAAAACTTCCTTTATTATTTATTGAAGTGCTGGTTTCTTATTGACATACTCTCTTAATTTCTGTTTATCTGTGAATATTTTGAACTCTTTATCATTTTTGAGTGCCAGTTTTGCTAGGTAGAGAATTCATGGCTGGAAGTTTTTCCTTTTAGTACTTTGACTATGTCTTACCATTGTCTTTTGCCTCCATGGTTTCATATGAGAAACAAGCACATAATCTTATTGTGTTTCCCTTGAATGTGATGGTTCTCTTTTCTCTTGCTGCCTTGAGTATTTTCTGTTTGTCTTGAGCATTGGATATTTTGACAAGTATATGTCTTAGGGTTGGCCTGTTGGGATTTATACTGTTTGGGGTGCTCTGTGCTTCCTGGATCTGCACATCCATATCTCTCAATAGGGTTGGAAAGTTTTCAGCCATTATTTCCTTCAGCACTCCTTCTGTTGCCGTTCCCTTCTCTTCTCCTTCTGGGATGCCCATAATGCATATGTTTGTGCATTTTGTGTAGTTGGTTAAATCCCTGAGTCCCTGCTGGATTTATTCTATCTTTTTGTCTATCTGTTCTACCATCTGTTTTTTCCAGATGTATTGTCTTTCACATCACTAATTCTTTCTTCTGCTTGTTCAAATCTGCTGTTATGTGAATCCAGCATCTTTTTGATTTCTTGGATTGCGCCATTGATCACTATCATATCCGTTATCTTTTTACGTATGTTTACAATTTCTTCAGTATGTTCTCCCAATGTCTTCTTAATATCCTTAATCTCTTCCTTCACTTCTTTAATTTGGTCCATGATATTTGTTTTGAAAGCTTTGATTAGTTGTTCAATATTCTGCATCTCTTCCTGGTTTTTAGATTGCTCTTTGGACTGCTCCATATCTTCCTGTTTCTCAGTGTGGTTTGTAATTTTTTGTTGCCCTCTCATCATCATTTTATCTCAATTGGTTTATTTGGTTGATTAGCTTCTTTCTCTGCTCTAGAGTTTTATTTAGCTGGTGGTTCTGTGTGTTGAGTTTTCTCCTTGACACTTTTTCTTTTTATTTTATTTCCTTGCTTCTTTTTATGTTCCCTTGAAGGCAAAAGATTAGTCCCTGAAGAATCAAAAGATGTGAGAAAGGAAAAAGGATAATAGTAATATGGATAGAATTTAGAAAGGGCCTGTATAAGACTTAGTGAAATGAATATTTAGCTCATGTGGGCAGTGTAGAGTAATAGAAAAAAACTTGGGGAACCTACAATGGACTCGGAAACCAAATAGAAGACTATATATATAGTGATTTGCAAGGCTAGAATGATGAGGAGGGGGAGAAAGAGTAAAGAAATGGCTGAAAGGA
The DNA here is from genome assembly GCA_029593785.1 of Cabassous unicinctus. Classification (NCBI taxonomy): domain Eukaryota; kingdom Metazoa; phylum Chordata; class Mammalia; order Cingulata; family Chlamyphoridae; genus Cabassous; species Cabassous unicinctus. The sequence goes on along the minus strand of JAQZBX010003517.1, from coordinate 11,848 downwards.
AAAAATTAATATTAATAAAGAAAAGAAGAAAACAAAATAGATAGAAAAGAATTGACACCATTAATTTGTGGGCTAATGAAAAAAATGTGGTATGTAAGACCCACAATAGAAAGCAGAAGGCAGAAAGATGAAGGAAATAAAAGAGATAGCTTGGTATACAAAATCAATATAGACAGACAATTGGAAATCACTGAGGAAGAAGCACAGCAAAGAAGAGACAAGCTAGCAGTGCCTAACTAAAAAAAAATAATTAAAGAAAAAAGAAAGGGGTGGGAAAAAGGAAAGAAAAGCAAGAGACAACAAATAAACAGAAAAACCAAACAACCACACAAGCAAGCAGTCAAACAATTCCTAGGAAGAACATTGTTCCTTCTTGGGCCCTTGTGGAACCTCTCAGCCTGCTTGCATTTATCAATCAATTGTCCTGCAAGGTTCTACCTGCAGGTGTTGAGGTAGATTTTAGTTATTAATCTAAATTAAATTGAAAAATTCATTTTTTATTTTTTAAATTTACTGTCTTCTTTTATTGGTGAAATAAGGGACCCGATATATGTCCTCTTCTAGACCACCCTCTTCACTGAGGGGACCCTAACTATGCTCATGGATACTAATCAAGCACTTCCCACTTCCTGGCCTCCCCAGAGGAGCTGAAGCTATGGTGCTAGTCAGTGCAGAATGATAAAAATGGCTGACTTCACCCCTTTGGAGCCAAGCCTGAGTATTACCAAGCTGTTGGGTAGATCGGACTTCCTCAGTAGATTCTCCTCTCCTCTCAGCCTGCTGCTACTTCAAGCTGGCTTATCTGCTCCCCAAAGCTATGAGGGGGTCCAGGCAGCCAAATTGACATAAAGGAAACCCCTCTCCACCTTCTGTCAAAACCCTCCCACTCTCAGAGAATGCTCCATCTCATCAGATAGCCAGAGGGGATGGGACGTATGCCTGGGCAGCTAGATAAGTCAAATTCCTCAGCAGATTTGCCACTCCCCTCAGCCTGGTCCTGCTTCAAGCCAGTTATTTTGCTCCCCAAGGCTGCAAGGGGTTCCAGGAAGGAAAATCCACAGAATGGAAAGCCCTCTCAACCCTCCACCAGAATCCTCCTGTTCTTGGAGATCACTCCCTCTCACAGGGCTGCCTCGGGAGTCACAGCTCAAACAAGCCTCTTTCCCTGAGGGTGGGGCTCAGCCGTCTCTGTTAACCTCCACAGTCAGGGTTAAAATTCATGAATCTCTACCGAGCAATCAATGCCATCCAGCTGCCTCCAGATAGATATCCCAAGCTTCTTGCTCCGTGCACCCACAGACAAGACCCCTGGGCAGGACCCCACCCCCAATCACCCACCCTCAGAGAGCTAGTCAGCGAGTGACCTCCTAAACCAATGCCATCTTGGTCCCCCCACTCAATGATTTTGCCCCTTTTATAGATGAATATCCTGCCCCAGCCCCAAGGTCTTGGCCAGGAATGTGGGATTCAGAGTATCCACTCTCATCTATTTCTGATACTCTTGCTGGTCATCAGAGATCTTGTTCTGCATCCAGAGCTGGATGAAGCTTAGGGGCACATTGCCCACCCCTACCCAAGCACTGATCCCTGAGCATCAGGCAGAGATAAGGAAGCCTTTCTAGTTCTACTTTGTAGAGTGGCTGGTATAGAGGAAGCATGCTTCATCTTGGGGTAGGAGGAGTTGACAAACTTTTGCAAGGCCCAGACATGGCTTATGTGTGAAAGTAGTCATTTAGGAGGGCTTAGTAACCAAAGAAGGCTTATTGTGACATTAGACAGACACTACAACCCTCTGATACCCTAGATACTCTCCTACATATTGCTTTTTTCCATGTCCGAATGGATGGTGCAGATGCCACAGTCACCCCATGCTGGTCATAGAGTGGCAGAAAGGAGTTGTGGTTGCAGCCCCCTAAGAAGGTGCACCTGTGGATGGGTAGGATTACAATGTGCACATTAGAGGGAAACCCAGGTGGAGGTGCAGCTGGAGGCTGAACTAAGGCTTGAGGTCTTCAAGTATTGCAGGGAGGACAACTCCCGGAACTGTGGTGAGCAGCTAGATCAACAGAAGAAGGAGACCTTGTGTTCAGATCCATGGGGCTTCTAGAAGCTTTATTCTGGAGCCAGGGTTTATTGGCCCATCTTTAGGAGCAGATGGTGGAACTCTGCCACCAAGAATGGAAGTGACAAGGAAGGGATTTTTGTGAAATGGGATAGAAAGTCCACCTTTTCCTAGCCTCAAGACACTCAAGGATAAGGATCATGTTTATCTCTACCCTGTTGGAGCTGTAGGAACCACCCATGTATGTGTTGAGTTGTTGGCTATATCCCAGACAAGCTGCACTGGGAATAGTATCTGGGGTGGCTGCTCTCCTGGTACTTGACACTGAATTAGGATTCTAGTGGCTGGATTGAAGTTCTGGCTTGCATTGTGGAAATCTCCCAAGATATGGCCAGCCCTCCTCATGCTACCACTGCAGTTTGTGTATCAGACTCCCAGCTAAATGATCAATCATCAGTATCCCATGCACTCCAGCTGTCTGAGAGATCACTCAGAATCACCCCATATCCTAAAAATGGAAACTGAGATACAGAGAGATGAGGCATCTTGCACCAATTATGAGTTGGATAGGACTGGGATGGAAATCCCAGCACAGGCTGTCTGACTCCCAGGGTCTATGCTGAACCCTGGTCTTCACTGTGCCCCTAAGCAGCCCCACCACTTGTTGATGCAGGTCATGCTCCCCCATCAGTGATTTTTCCTGGCCCTTTCTTTCCCCTCTTGAAGGTGTTGAGTGATAGAAGCAGAGGATCCAGCTGCCAAGAAAGTGGTTGCTTCAAAACAGGGCAGCCACTGAAATGGTACCAGAAGTCACACTCCAGACCTCCCTTCCAGAGTTGTCCAAGAAATAGTAGTCTGGGTGCCAAAGATGCTCAGGCCCCCAGTCCCACTAACATCCAGATGGTCCTGGAGAGTTGTATCAATTATATACAGTCCCATGAGTAATTTTCCCAGGGAAGTAATGTTGTCTTGCATGACAACTTGTGGCATTTATGGGTAGGCATGTGTGATGATTCCAAACTTTCAGGTGCCCACCCCAGCCACTAATCAGAAAAGTCCTCAGCCTCATAGCTCAACTCCCACCTAGACCTCCATTGGAAACTTCTGGGACACCTAGCCACCTAGGTAGGTGGAGTACACCACCTAGCTCCATGAAAAACAATATCACTTCTAGTCACCTCTGAGGTCTAGCTTTTGGAAAATTACAAAGTGTGTGTGGTTTGTGGACCTTCTCTTCCCGAATTCATTAGAATCAAGTTCTTCCAGGCCATTGCTGTGATTGCCTGAAAACAGTTCTCCAATATACTAGAAATTTATGGCATACTGTTTGTAGCCACTGGATAATTTGATGTAATTATGAATTCAAAAATTTAATTGGTTCATGCTTGTAAACTGATCTGTTAATCTGGGAATGATTAAGTTATGACTAGGGTGTTGACTGGGCTATGTCAGTAGGGAGTTGAGCCCAACCCCTTGGTGGGTGGGGGAAGAAAATATAAAAGGCATCACAAAGAACAGAGCTGCAGCAGTTTTTGAGAAGCAATTTTGATGTTGGAGTTTTGATGTTGAAAAGAAGGCCCCAGGAGAAGAGAGTGAGACGTTCACCTGATAGTCTACAGCTGACCTTTGGAAGAAGGAGAAGAGCTAAGCCTGGAGAGAAATGCAGCCCCAGGAATAGAGGAACCCAAGAAAACTGATCCCTGGCAAACATCAGCAGGTGTCTTGCTCCAACACGTGACAATGGACTTTGGTGAGAGAAGAAACTTAACACTTTATGGCCTGGTATCTGTGGACTTCAACCCCAAATAAATACCCTTTATAAAGACCAACCCATTTTTGGTATTTCACATTAGCACCCCTTTGGTTGACTAATACACTGTTCTATGATCCAGAGCATGTAATGTCTACTGGAGGCTCTCCAGGCCAGGTAGCATGAGAAGGGAAGGGCTGACCTATTGAGGACAATGGACAGAGTGTGTCTGGAGACCTGGCTGAGCAGATTGTTCCTGCCATAGCCTGGTGTCTCTGACCCCCCAGGTTGGGCCCAAGGCTGTTCAAGGGCTTCTCCTCCTATAGGAACTCCTTGGGGCCCCAGACCCAATCCACAGTTCTTTGGACTCCTTTCCTCCTGAAGGGAAGTGGCACCAACTACCAATAGACCCCAAACTGGAATCATAAGATGACTCTAGCCAGGGTGCTGCTAGACATTCCCTGCCACCACCACATACTCCTCCCTGCAGTCTGTGGAAATAAGAGCCTCTTTTTTCTTGATTCAAATGCATCCACTTTTTTTAGGAGGTAATGAGGATTGATCTGGTACCTTTTTCATGGGATGCAGGTGCTCAGCCACTGAGTTACATCCACTCACTTACTCATTTTCTTAGTTGAGCCATAGAAGGATATGTGAGAGTGTCCCAGCTAACTTTCTAGGTGTGCCACCTGCTGATGATGTCAAATGTTACTGTCCAACTCCTCAAATAGAAAGGGAATCCCAGGAGGGGAGGGAATTTTGTCTACTCTGTTCATTGAATTAGGCTATGTCTTAAAGCAGTGTTTGTGTACTGTGACAGTTTGAAATGGGATTGATCCCAGGAAATCCTATTCTTAAAGCTAATCCATTCCTTTGCATATAAACCTCTTGTAGTTGGAACATTTAGATTAGCTTCAGTTAAGAGAACATCCTTTTGATATGCCTTACAAATTTAAGTTATCAAAATGATTTTGGAAACTCTCTTCAAACATCCTACAACTTGCAATTACCATCAAAGTCCAACAAATTTGTCAGAAAGATAATTTGGATAAATACAAACATAATTGTTATTCATTTTAAATACTTAGTATCATGTAATACTAGAACAATGATATATCATAGAGGATGGTTTTTGGAAATATATGCTTTCTTTAGTTTACCATTTTAACAGTATATCAATGAGATATATTATGAAACATTTACAGGGAAACATTTCTGAAACACCTTTCTGGAGGCAAATTTGGGGTAGAAATCAATGCTATCAGGCCTAAGCCATGACTTAATTGCAGGCTTACAAAAGTGGTTAATGTATTTCTATATTTTTTTCTTTTCCTTTTATAGAGTTGATTGGTTCAAAACTTACTAAATTTTACCAACAAGTTTCTTAATGTTACTATCCAGGTCCAATTAGAATTAATTTGGAAACAGAACAGAGAAGATTCATGTTTTTATCCCTGGCATGACAGTTATTTTTTTTTCCTAATATTCCTCATTCTTTAAAATAATATAATAGAATTATACAAATGAGACAATGAAAAAATGTTTTGCACAAGTAGTCTTACTACTTAACAAATCTTAACAAATCTTAGTTAATGCACTTGTGAATCAGTAATAAACAATCTTTTAGGATTTGTTTTAGGAGTTACTTTTTTGATGTCCAGGATGTTTACATTAATCACAAGCAGTTATGTAAATTAAAAGTCTAAGTATTCAGGCTCATACATCTGAATGATAAGACTGAATTATTTGCCAGACACATTTAGTCTTCCACAGTTTTGGGAAAACGTATCATTTTAGAAAGGGAGTTAGACTAAGTTAGGACACAGAGAGTGAAGAGGGAAGGATTTCAAAGGCATCAGAATCTTGACTTCCACAGTTTCCGGGACTTCAGGTTTACTAATTTATATAGAAGTATTATTCATTTTTGAGCAATTTTAAATAGAGCTCTCTTAAGAATTTTTATTTGTTAATTTGATATTTCCATTCAGAGGCAGAAAGATATGATAGACAGAAAGTCAACACAAAAACACAGAGCTATAAAACTTAGTAGTTTGAACTATAATTTTGTAACCTTTTCTGCAAATTCTTATTCTCATACAAACCATAAAATATTTTACATATGGAATTGTATCTCATTTTTCTTCTCTTAAGATACATCTATTTTAATATAGTATATTTCTCTATAGAATCATTTTCATGCTATTTCTATTCTGATTTAAAATCGTATTGAGGCTGGCAATTTTGAACAGAAATATCATTCTTTTCCCGTTCTGAGGTTCATAACTAAACATTGGCCAGGTGTTTAAAATGCATTTAAGAGGGTTTATTTTCTTCTTAGTAATACTACAGGTGCTACCCATGCCCCTGGTAGAGATTCAGACAATTTAGATTCAAAAATAACAAATACAAGGATCCCATATCTAAAATGGGACCCTAATCCACAACCAATCAAATCAAAGAACAATGTGATTAGTTTGGAAACTTATCCTCATAAACCTTGGGATGTGTTACTGATAACCAAAGTGGACTGACTAAAGTTGGGATTTAACTCAAAATCATAAGCAATAGCAAATAACCAAAATGGAAATTGAACACAAAATCAAAGGCAAACTTAACAGACTTTTGCAAAAGAGTAGGTACATATGCAAAGTTATTGACCCAAAAGCTGTTTTGTTTTCCCAGAAGTGTTTCTGTCCTCAAAATGAAAAATGAAGCATTGCAAGTGTCAATGACACAGCAAAGGATAGTAATGAATCCAACCACCAATCCTCTAGACTAAAAGGGTCAAGGCAGCCACATAGGACCAGTGTCTGATGCTCATCACCTTGTGGGTTCATGGAAACCTTGGGCAGGAATTTCTAGGACCTGGTCTCTTTTGGTTCAACAAATTTATTGTGTGTGTATATATATATATATATATATATATGTATATAATTATTTTACTTTTAAAGAAGCTTAAGATTACATACATTTTTACACAAAAAATATAAGGAATAAGGAATTCCCATATGTCCCACTCCCTCCCACTCCCACACTTTCCCACATTAACAACATCCTTCATTAGTGTGGTACATTTGTTACAATTAATGAACCTATATTGAAACATTGCTACTAATTATGGACTATAGTTTACATTATAGTTTACACTTTGTCATGTATTAATTGTATTTGGCTATTTTAATGGCTTCATTTCTAAAGAAGATGTGCATCACAGAAGGGTCACAACTGGGGCAGGGGAGGATCATTGGTATAGGGTATTAGGGATGGGGTATTCATGGGAGGAAGTTCACCTGGGCATACATATAAGATATATAAATATGTCATTGGAATGTCACTCAGAATGATTCCCTCATCTCAAAAAAGCCTTGATATTACAACTTTTTTCCCTCTCCCTGCCCCCAGAGACTCCAGTGGCCACTGGCTGTACATCAATGTTGTAATTTCTTCCTGTGTTAGAATCACAATATGTCTAAAGTAGAATACCAGTAAGTCCACTCTAGTCCATAGTTCATTCCCCAATCCTGAGGATTATGGGATTTTGGTGTTTACTCCAACACTAATTGAGGGGAATTCAAGAGAAGTAATTGCAGGTTGTTTTGTGTATGTGTGTGTGTTCATTTCTCTTAGATATATACCTATGAGTAGAACTGCTGAGTCTAATGGTAACTCTATCTTTGACATTTTGAGGAACTGCCAGACTTTTTTTCAAAGCAATGACCCCATTTTACATTTCTACAAACAATATTTGAGGATTCTATTTTCTCCACATCCTTGCCAAGAGTTATCTGTATTTTTTATTGTCGCCGTCTTAGCAAGTGAGCAGTTACTATTTTGGTTTTGACTGTCTAGTTTTTTTTTAACAAATCTATTTTATTGATACATATTAATAAAGCATAATTTCACCCAAAGTTTACAATCAGTGGTATTCTGCAATCACACAGTTGTGCATTCATCACTTCAATAATTCTTAGAGCACTCTCAGTATACCAATAATAATAATAATAATAATAATAATGAACAAACAAAACTCATCACTTCTCAATATCTGTATGCTTTCCCTGCAATACGTGGCTGCCATCTTTTTTTTTCTTCTCTAGTATATTTGAATTTTTATTTTATTAAAACTCTCTTATATATGCAATATCATATATATTCATGATTTACATGAGGCTTCATTGTCTTATACAGTCTCATGTTACAGTTTTTAGCTTTCCTTCTAGTAACATTCATGACTTTAGACTTCCCTTTCAACCACTGTCATAAGCATATAATTTCTCTGCTAGTTATAAAAACTATGATGTGAATATTCTTGCTGTCCTGATTTTGTGATTATCGGGGTAGGCTAAACATTTGCTATATTAGAAACCATGCATCCTCAGATCTAGTTTTTCTCCCCAGGTCTGGTTTTTAGAATACTGGTGATAAACTAAGTCTGATTTATTATATGACCATCCTATATGGAAAATGACTACAACTCTAGATGTTTTTGGTTAACCTTAAGAGATATAGCAGGGGGACAGATGTGGCCCAAATGTTTGGGCATCCATCTCCCACATGGAAGGACCTGGGTTGGATCCCTGGAACCTCCTGTAAAATAAATAAATAAAAATATAGAAGGCACATGGGCCACCAGGCCCCATGCAAGGGTGCACCACCAGGACCTGCAAGCTTGTGAGCCCCGCAGGCCCCATGCATGGGTATGTCACCAGTCCTGTCAAATCATGCAGCAAGATGTTGACATAATAGGAGAGTGACACAAGGGAAAGCCAAGTCGAGACACACGGAAAAACCTGGGACTATGGTGGTGCTGGCAGTAGGAAACCTCTCTCCCACATTGGAGTTTCCGAGGATTGAATCCCACTGAAGACAGGAGGAGAAGAATGAGAAGAGAGGGCAGGAAATTGACACACAGAGTTGCCCAGCCCATGAACACAAAAACAGCAAAAACGTTGCCGGGAGAGGGTAAATATGGATAAAAGTAAATAAATTAAAAGAAAAAACCCCACTATGATGTGTTTTCACCACTTCTATTCATTTCCAAATAATAACAAACAACCTTTCCACCAATTCTGCAAAGATTAATCCTCAGTTTTACATTCTCTACCCTCATTCTATTTTCTGGTGACCTATATTCTAAATATTAACTCCATGAATTTACATAATATATTTAGTTCATAATAGCAACATCATATGTATTTGTCTCTTTGTGTCTGGCTTGTTTCATTCAACATAATGTCCTCCAGGTTCAGCCATGTCGTCATATGATTCACGACTTCACTTCCTACAACTGCACAATATTCCATCGTACGTATAAACCACAATTTGTCTAGCCATTCCTCAGTTGATGGACACCTGGCTAGTTTGCAACTTTTGGCAGGTGTTAATAATGCTGCTATGAACATTGGTGTGCAGATGTCTGCTCATGCCTCTTCTCTCAGTTTTTCTGGGAACACCTAAGTAATGCTATTGCTAAGTCACATGGTAAGTCTATATTCAACTTGTTTAGGAGCAGCCAAACATCCTCCATGGTGACTGTACTATTCTACATTCCCACCAACAGTGAATAAGCATTTCTATCTCTCCACATAGTCACCAACATTTACAGTTTTCCAGGATTCTAATAGCAGCCAGTGTAATAATTGTGAAATGATATCTCATTGTAGTTTTCTTTACATTTCCCTAATTGCTAGTGATGTTGAACATTTTCTCATGTGTTTCTTCATCATTGTATTTATCCTTTGGGAAATTGTCTTTTTAATTCTTTTGTCTATTTTTTAATCTGGTAGTTTGCCTTTTATTTTTTAGTTGTATGATCAATCTTTATTTCAAGGATATTAAACCCTTATCAGATGTGTGATTGCCAAATATATTTTGCCATTGAGTTGGCTGTCTTTTCACCATTTTGACAAAGACCTTTGAGGTAAAAAAAGAAAACTGCTTAATTTTGAGGTGGCCCATTTTATCTACTTTCTTATTCATTCTTTGACTGTAAGGTTTAAGGAACTACCACCTAGCACACGCTATTAAAGATGTTTTCCTATGTTTTCTTCCAGGAGATTTATAGTTGTTTTTATACTTAAGTCCTTGATCCATTTTGAGTTAATTTTTGTATAAGGTCTGAGGTAGGTGTCCTCTTTCTTTCTTTTGGATATGGCTAATGAGTTCTCTCAGCATCATTTGATGAATTAGGCTGTTCTTACCTAGCTAGGAGGGAATGACTCTCTTTTCAAAAATCACTTGACTGTAGATGTGAAGGACTATTTCTGTGTTTTTGATTTGGTCCCAATGTTTAATCTGTCTGTTTTCATGCCAGTACCAGGCTGTTTTTACCACTGTAGCTAATATGCTTTGAAGTCAGGAAGTTAGAGTGCTTCAACTTCAGTCTTTTTTAAATACATTTTTGGCTGTTTGTGGATCTTACCCTTCCAAATAAATTTCTTGAAGGTGTTTATTTGTTTTTAGGAGGCATCTGGAACTGAACCCAGGACCTCCCCTGTAGGAAGTAGGCACTCAACTTCTTGAGTCACATCTGGCCCCCAGTTTTACTTCTTTATAAAGCCTTATTTCTCTAGCTAGAACTAATAGGACAACATTGAGTAACAATGGTGACATTTGGTATCCTTGTCCTGTTCCTGATATCAGTGGGAAAACCTTCACACTTTCACCATTGAGTACAATGCTAGCTGTAGGTTTTTCATACATGCACTTCACCATATTGAGAAAGTTTCCTTCTATTCCAGTCTGTTGGAGTATTTTTATCAAGAAAAGAAGCTATATTTTGTCTAATGCCTTTTCTGCATAAATACACAGGATCATGTGATTTTTCTTCTTCAACTTATTAATGTGGTTTATTACATTAATTGATTTTCTTGTGTTGTACTACCATTGCATACCTCAGACAAAACTGACTTGATTGTGGTGTATAATTCTTTTAATTTGCTTTTTGATTCTTCTTGCAAGTGTTTTGTTTAGAATTTTTGCATCTATATTCATTAGAGATATTGATCTGTAATTTTTCATAGTATCTTTATGTGGATTTTGTATTAGAGTGATGTTGGCTTCTGTATTAGTCAGCCAAAGGGGTGCTGATGCAAAATACCAGAAATCTTCTGGTCTCTATAAAGGGTATTTATTAGGGGTAGAAGCTTACAGTTACCAGGCCATAAAGCATAAATTTCTTCCCTCATCAAAGTCTGTTGCCATGTACTGGAGCAAGACAGCTGCCGAAATTTGCCAGGGTTCAGGCTTCTTGGCTTCCTCTCTTTCTGGAGCTCCATTTCCTCCAGGCTCAGCTCCTCTGTTTCATCCACAAGGACAGCTGTAGACTATGAGGCTCTTTAGGCTTTGCCTCTCTCCACAAGGCTAACTGTGAACTGTCAGGTGAATGGCTTGTCTCTTTTTCCTGGGCCTTTTCTCCTTCCACATCAGAACTCCAGCATCAAAACTATCCTAAATCTGCCCTTTGCCATGTATTTTATCTTTGAGATCCCACCCACCAAGGGGCATGGCTCCATACACTATTGACAAGGCCCAATCAAATCCCTAACCATAACTTAATCATTCCCAGATGAACAGACAAGTTTACAAGCATAATCCAATACCTATTTTTGGAATTCATTACAATATCAAACTGCCAAACTGCTACACTCCACCTTCTGAATTCCAAAAACACGTTTACAATATTCAAAAAACCTTAAATCAGTAACAATGCAAGTATAAAATCATATCATAATCAGTTTAAGGAAATTCAGTTCATCTTGAGGCAAAGTCCCATCTGCTGTAGACCTCTGAAACTTTCAAAACCATTTAACTGCTTCCAATACACAAATGGAAAGATAAAGGAAAAACATTTTCATTATCATAAGGAGAAATTGGGAGGGAAACATGAGTCAGGTTCTCTACAGTTCAGCAAACCTGCAGGGCATAATTCATTAGATGTCAAAATCTGAGAGTTATTATTAAGATGATAGTTTCTTATCCTTGGGGCTTCATGTGGACCCATCCTTTCCACAGCCTGCCCAATGGCCATTTTCTTG
>JAQZBX010003516.1:10349-65011 GCA_029593785.1 Cabassous unicinctus | reverse complement strand
CCCTTACCCATTTATAAAACCGTTCCAACATTTTGGTAATTACAAAAGCACTTCCCCACTCCTCGGTACCAAATTCTGTATTAGTCAGCCAAAGGGGTGCTAATGTGAAATACCAAAAATGGGTTGGTCTTTATAAAGGGTATTTATTTGGGGTAGAAGTCCACAGTTACCAGGCCATAAAGCATAAGTTTCTTCCCTCTCCAAAATCCATTGTCACGTGTTGGAGCAAGACAGCTGCCGACATTTGCCCAGGGTTCAGGCTTCTTGGCTTCCTCTCTTCCCGGGGCTACATTTCTCTCCAGGCTTAGCTCCTGTTTCCTCCACAAGGTCAGCTGTAGGCGATCAGGCGAATGGCTCGCTTCTCTTCTCCTGGGGCCTTCTTTCCAACATCAAAGCTGCTTCTCAAAAGACTGCTTCAACTCTGTTCTTTGCCTTGCCTTTTATATTCAATTCCCCACCCACCAGGGGGTGGGGCTCAACACCCTACTGACTGACATGGCCCAGTCAATGCTGTAATCATAATTCAATCATGCCCAGATTAACAGATCAGATTATAGGCATGATCCAATTATATTTTTGGAATTCATAATTACATCAAATTCCCCAACGGTTACAGGGAGTAAAAATGGATAAAAGTAAATCAATAAATCCTTAAAAAATGTATAGGGAAGTAAGATACAGACTGTAACCATTGGCCAATTTGATGTAATTATGAATTCCAAAAATATAATTGGATCATGCTTGTAAACTGATCTGTTAATCTGGGCATGATTAGGTTATGATTAGGGTGTTGAGCCCCACCCCTTGGTTTTGTGGGGAATCAAATACAAAAGACATGGCAAGAACAATTTTGAGAAGCAGTCTTTTGAGAAGCAGTTTGATGTTGGAAAGAGGGCCCCAGGAGAAGAGAAGCAAGCTGTTCGCCTGATCTTCTACAGCTGACCTTGTGGAGGAAGCAGGAACTAAGCCCGGAGAGAAACGGGAAGAGAGGAACCCCGGAAGCCTGGACCCTGGCAGACGCCGGCAGCTGTCTTGCTCTAGCACGTGGCAATGGACTGTGGTATGGGAAGAAACTTAATGCTTTGTGGCCTGGTGCCTGTGGACTTCTGCTCCGGGTGAATGCCCTTTATGAAGACCAGCCCATATTTGGTATTTCGCATTAGCACCCCTTTGGCTGACTAATACACAGACTATAGTTAGTACTAAAAGTGTGTAAAAGTATGACGAAGCTCTTTCATGATTTGTTAACAAATGTTTCACAACAATGTAGGGTGTTTGGGGAATGGGGTGATGTGTGGAAGCCCTGTATGATGTTATGCATGTTTGTTTTGTAAGATCACAATGTTTACTGAACAACTTACAGTTTATGTATGTTCATGTTTTAAACTTCAATAAATTGTTTAAAAAATAATAATAACATCACAATGTCCTTCCCCCCATCCTGTGTCTGTGGCACAAAGCTTAGGAGACCATGCAAATGGGGTGAGACATTTATACAAGATAAGAAGATGGCCAAACCAGCTAACCCTGAATTGAATACAGTCCATATCCAGAAGGAAGTTTCCAAAGTCTTGGTTAATGTAGTGATCTGAGATCACAATGGCGGAATCAGTGATGCTGAATGCTATTGCCATCTAAGAACTTGTTTATATTTTTAAAATATATACTTACAGTCCTGGAGTCTTATACCCACTTCAACAAGATAAAGGAACTAGGCCAAAATATTAACTATTTGACTGTGGTCTGCATGGTAACCAAGAATGGAGTTGGAATTGGCAAAAGTTCTCTGATTAAATGGATAAGATAACCAAAATCAGAAAAGAGAAAAAAAGATGAGAGTCCATGTGGGAGTCAATAGAAATAATACCTTATATTTGTATATGCAAAGAATGTTCATCTCACACTTATTATTTACAGCAATGCTGTGAAAGTCATATTATCTTTGCTCTACTGGTGAGGAAATTAAGATCCAAGAGAGTAAATGACTTGTTACTAAGTAGTAGAGTCTATACTTATATCTAGGAGTAATCAGAAACCCATACCTCATTATGTTAATAACATCCAAGAGAGAGATACTAAATCATAGGCTCCTGAAGGGCAAAGGCTGTGAATGTCAATAACACTATTCCATGCCCAGCACTTAGCAAAATGCCTGGCATATAGTGGAGCCTCACAAATAATTGTGAAGTGAAGGAATGCACTCTGGAGAATGGCAGCCCTCTCTGACAGCCCTTGACAAGAACATAAGACAGCACTCTTCTGATAACCTCCTCAAGTTATTTCACACAGAGGATTTAAACCTCTGGGATATATCTGAATCACCTGTGGAGCTTTTAAAAATACAGGCACCCTGGTCATACCCTAGACCTACTATTGTAGGACCTATAAATAAGGGCCTCTTTGGGCTAGGTCTCATTATGAGTAAATATTTTAATCCCATTGAAATACCAGTTTCAGGACATCACCAAGCAGACGTCAGTTAATACCCAATACCCAAATCTTTTCAGTCTCTTGAAAAAAGTGAGTCGAATCTTGGACAGTGCCTGAGCAGACCTGGCTTCCCTAGTAATGAGATGTACCCATAGGAGTTTTGCTTACAGCTGACAACCAAACTCTTTTAGGGAGGGAGAGCATTGGGCAACTGAAAACCTGATCTTCATGTTTTGGAGCCAGAAATAGAAAGCTCATAAGAATATTACACAATAACCCATTTACCTTAATCTTTTATCCAAGAGCCTTGTTTTTCTCTATTCTCCAATAGAAACCCAAAACAATAAGCAATCATGATTTCTAAATAGGTCTTAAGTTTGAATGGGAAACACTGTAAACATTACATGTTCTTCCTTGTTACAGCATATAGTTTAATTTTCTCAAAGGGGGCACAGAAATATGTATGTGTTAAAAACAATTGTCACAGTTTATTGAACCCATCTGTTTTCTTAAAATGAAGAAATTGTTACCTGATGGTGTACAAATTCTCTTAAATCCATCTCAGGGGGATGGTCATACACACACTTTTTTGTGGTTTTTCTTTTCTTTTTTCTATTTCACACACACATTTTTAAAAAGAAATCCGTACGTAATTTGGATGCACACCAGGATGGATGACTGTGTGCTATAATCAAACTTCAATTACTATCTAGGAAAACTTGACAAACCTATAATTCATACATCATAAAATGAGTCTGAGTCTTGAATCTGTGTTCTCTACTGTCTCAATGAAGCCACATTTCTGAATGTCCCTAAATGAAGAGAAAGGGACTGATGAAATTTAGGAAGGGAAATATTCTGAAACTTATGGGAAACTAATCCTACCCAAATTTTTTTTTGAAATTGTAGCTAAAATGGACTTCAGGAAGAATTAATCATTTTTAAAATGTGTAATTGCATAATTTTCTCAAAAGGAGAAAAACAAATGTACAAGTATTCCTTTGCAAGACAGTCTCAACAATGACATCAGTCAGGCAAAGTGGCATTTTTCCTTGGAATTCATTGAGGTATTCAGCTCATAATTGGCTGTGGCATTTGGGGAAAAATGGGAGAAGAAACTTGGCTCTTGGAAAGAAGGGAAAAATTATTTCAATGCCCCAGAAGTTTTGTTTCAAACCCCAGATTTGCAGTGGGAAATTCAGAGTTAGAATTTCCATTAAAGCAGAGAATATAATGATGCCACAGGTTTCAAACCAGGGGGAGGGGGGCGGGGGGGAGGTCAAGGAGATGGTTAAATAAAGAAGTAAAACTCTGGAATAAACAGTTTTAGATGGATTGTCAAATGATCTGAGTCATAGGAAAGAATGATGTCGTGTCTAACTGTTAAGTTGGGGGTGAAGGTGGGTGTCTTGTGCTTGAAATTCTGATTACCCAATGTTGAACATAGGTACAAATAAGAGGATGCCACACCCACAAAAAGTTTCTTTTACCAAGTTTAACATAATTCTTTAAGTATTATATTCTCTCATTGGGATCTGTCTTGCTTCCTTTTTATATTATTTCCTTGAAAATATTGAGTATTGTTAATATCTGTAATCCATCCCTTGATCAACTATTTCAGGAATACCCACTGTATGCCTGGCACTGTGCCAAGTAATATAAGGAACACAAATAAAGTAAAATTTGTCTATCTGCATGAAATGTAACATCTAGCTGTAGAAATAAATGCACATCTATACATTAAGTAACAATTGCCTATGTGATGCTAATTGGAAGTATAATGTGATTTCTAAAATGGTAGTCAAAGATGTGGGCTAGGATATTTTTGCAAAACAGGTTGGATTTGAAATAGACTTGATGAATGACAAAGGAGGAGGCATATTAAGCAGAAGAGTGTGGAATAAGCAGAGTTCAGAGGCAAGGTAAAGTTCAGAAGGTACAAGGAAATTAGTATATCTGCTTGACCATTGGACTTGAAACATGTATATTTGAGATTTGGGGTGCAAGAATCATGGAAAATCATTTTTGTAGTGGAATGAGCATGGATTTGGGGCTTGAATCCTGATTGTGACACTGTAACCTCAGCTTCCATTGAATATATTTTGAAAAAGCAGACATTTTAGATTTACCTACTTGAAACTGTCTCCTTTTTTATATTTATTTGAATATTGCTCATCAGCCTACTGTTCTTCTCAAAACTTCTTACCCCCTTGGCCAAGAAACATAATTCCTCTCTCTGCTGCAGGTCATTATCTGGAACTCTTAGGCACCACCAGCTTGATAGGCTGTTGCTTCTTCTTACCTGGAGAGAGTCATATTGGGCAAGGCATAGTTTACTACCCTGACACTTTCTTTTTTTCCACAATGCCATCAGATGAGCTGTACAGGTGTAACAGGCTTAAGGTAGTAGTCCACAAATGGGGAAGCACATTAGAATCCCCTGGAGATCTTTTCAAATCCTAATATTCAGACCAATGAATGAAAATATCTGAAAGGTAGAGCCTAGACATTAGCATTTTTTAAAGTTCCCAAGGGATTACAATGTGTAGCCAGAATTGAAAACCACAGCTCTAAACAATTATTTGGAGATTCACCTGGACAGTGATGACTGTCTCATTCCAGGTTCCACAAAATGATCTGGAGGAGGGAGACTTTTGCTACTTGGCATTCTGCAACCCTACTCAGGGGAGCATGTTCCTCTCATAGTACAGTCCTCTTTAGGACCTCCCCATAAGTATGGGTTTTAGGCCAGTCTGCTCCTTTTCTTGATTGGCCAGTAAGTAAATGTTGACTCAAACATATGCATGACTTCCAAGGATAAATGTTCATTCTCAGAGATTTTACAATCTAAACTCATAAGAAGGATTAGAAATATTTTCCTAACTGCTTCATAATTTCTCACAATTGAATCTACACTTTATGCAATTAAAAAGAGCTGTGTTAGTTTCTTCCCTTCCTTTATTCTCTCCCAACCCATTCCTTTTTCAGTTTCTGACACTTTTTACCCACTCAAAATAAAGAAAGTCTGGGTCTCAAGGATTGTGGGAAAATGATGATGGACTAACAGGCAGAGTTGAATGCTCTCACAAAAACAATGTAGAAAAAGCCAAAAGCTGTTCAAGGGATCTGCTTTGGGGGTCAGCTGACCAGGACAATGCTACACAACTCCCAAGAAAGTGAGGGACAGAGAAAAGAAGAAGCTGGAACAACAAATGTGATTTACCAATCCGCTGCTGTAGCAGGGAAGGGCTCCCCTCCCCAAAGATATTACAAGGAGGTAAAACATCTGGCTCACGGCAGCCAACTGTCAGCTGTTTCAAGGGAAAAGGGAGGGGAGATTGGGGTGCTTTTCTTCAGTGAATTCAGCCAGCAGAGCCCACTTTGAATCTCCAATCTGGGGATTCAACACAGGAACACAGGAACGCTGAGACTGAAACACCTCCGTGGAACGGTGTGTTGACTAGTGCCATCTGCTGGCCAGTCTGGAAATTGCATGGACAAAAACTATTTGTGTTCTTGGTATCCAACTCCTGGGAAAAAAATCTGTGCTCCACTAGTGAGTACCTGGCCCAATTTTGAAAACTTGAACTTGAAAATTTTAAAGACTTAGAATAAGTTGAACCAAATATCAAAGAAGAGCTATAGAAAAAAAAACAATAGGCAAGAGAGAAAAATTACCTATCTGAGTAAATTCACAAATATATTCAGATGCCTAGATATCAGCAAAAAATTACAGGCCCTATTAGGAAACAGGAAGAGATGGCCCAGCCAAAAGAATAAACCAAATATCCTGAAGACATTCAAGATTTAAGACAATTAATCAGTGATAATCACACAACTCTCCTAAATCACTTCAAAGAATTTAAAGAAAATATGACTAAAGAAATAAAGGCTAGTAAGAAGACACTGGGTGAGCATAAAGAACAATTTGAAATCTTTCAAAGAAAAGTAACAGACCTTATGGGAATGAAAACACGATGGATGAGATTAAAAATATGTTAGAGGCACAGGTTTGAATTGCTTGAAGACAGAATTAGTGATTTCAAAGACAGAACATCTGAACTGGGAAAGACAGGAGAACAGAAAGAGAAGAGAATGAAAAAAGTGGAACAGAGTCTCAGGGAACTGAACGGCAACATGAAACACACAAACATTTCCATTTTTGGTGTCCCAGAGGAGAAGAGAATGGAAAAGGGGCAGAAAGAATATTCGAGGAAATAATGACCAAAACCTTCCCAACCCTTATAGAAGACATAAATATAAATATCCACGAAGGACAACACAAACCAAACAGAGTAAATCTGAATAGACCTACCCCAAGACACCTAGTATTCAGAAAGATGAATATCAGAGATAAAGAGAGGATTCTGAAAGCAGCAAGAGAAAAGCAAAGCATCACATACAAGGGAAACTCGATAAGATTAAGTGCCGACCTCTCATCAGAAACCATGGAGGAGAGAAAAACGTGGTATGATGTATTGAAGGTACTGAAAGAGAAAAACTGCCAGGCAAGAATTCTCTATCTGGCAAAGCTGTCCTTCAAAAATGAGGGTGGGTTCAAAGTCTTCACAGACAAACAAAAACTGATAGAAAAGACCAGATTTGCAAGAGATACTGAAGGGGGTGCTACAGCCTGAATGGAAAAAAAACAAAACAAGGATGAGATATTTGGAGAAGAGTTTAGAAATGAAGATTATTAGGAAGGGTAAACTAAAGGATAAAAAGACAGACAATAGAATGATATGACAACAGAAAGTTGAAGGACAAAATGGTTGAAGTAAGTAATGCCTTTACAGTAATAACACTGAATGTTAATGGATTGAATTCCACAATCAAAAGGCATAGACTGATATAATGGATAAAAAAATATGATTGTCTATATGTTGTTTACAAGAGACCCACCTCAGACTTAGAATGGAGAAAGGTATTCCATGCAAATAGTAACCAAAAAAGAGCTGGGGTAGACCAGATAAATGTAAAATAACAACATTATAGTATATAAACAATAATTACTCAGTGCAACTGGCATATTGTTCCTGTGATCAGTATTCTGTAAAAATTTTTTCACACAAAATAAACACTTGCTTTTAATTGAAAAAAAAAAAGTAAGGAAAAAGTGCAATGTTTTGCCACATTCATTTAATGGAACTATTTTGGCCATACAGAGTAGCTGAAGATTGAGGATTATTCCCCCAAAAGTTTCAGTGGTCAAATATTTTCATTTCTCTGTGAAAGTTGGGAAGATGTGGTCATATTGTTCCAGGAAATTCCTGTATGTCCTTGGCTGAATTACTTAGTTCTTTTGAGGCCCAGTTTCTACATATGTGAAAAGATAATGTTAACATCAAGCTATAGGATCATTAGGGCAGTTATAGCTCATTTAAGAAATAATGTATGTTAAGCACAGTGGATGGAATATGGAGGTATTCAAAAGTTGCTCTTTATTATTCCAACTGGAATGAAAAATAGGTCAGCTTCTCTTTTTAAATAGGAAAAGAAAACAGGAAGGGAGAGAAAAAAAGGAAGAAAGAAAAGTCATATTATTTGAATGCCTACTATGTGTCAAACATAGTGTTAAGCTCTTCACAAATGTTATCTCATTAATACCTTCCTATGAAACAGATATTAATAGGCCTATTTTTGTAGAAGAGAAAATCAAGACATGGGGGTTGTGATCATATAGTCAATATACTATAGAGAGGTAGTGTTTAAGCCAAACTTAGAAAATCGATTTCAGGCAACTTTTGTTAGTGAGCTTTTCTTGGACCACTCCCCTCACCCACCCCCAATAGACTATAAATGTGATTTCCCACAAAATTTCCTGACTTTTGCAGCAATCTGTAGGAGACCTAGAGCCTTGAGAGAATATTAGTTACTACATGTATTTATTTATGTATGCACATATTGTTATATTTTTCAGATAGAGAGGAAAATTCAGGATGAATGAATCCTATTCTTCACTTCATGCCATATTGTCTCCATTGGTTCCTGCAAAACTCATCTCATTTCTCATTTATTTATTTATTTTTCACATTTATTGCCATTCTCTGCTTCAATTACTCTCACTCTGCCATGAGCTCCCATTCAAATATGGTTTCAGTTTCTTATTTACTTTGTTCATGTAATATCTATATTGATTGATTTGTGCATGTGTGTAAATGCATTGTATGGTACAATAGATACCAATCTGATTCTAACATTATTCACTCAATATTCTTTTCTAAAAATCTACCCATGTTAATCTGTGTACTTCAAGTATTTCTTCTACTTTTCCATATATCTTACAGTGTGCACTAAGCCATATCCTCCAATGGCAAACACCAAGTTTGGCTGCAATGCACTGCTATCACAACAAATATTGTTCCTTGTGAAATGTGTGAGAATTTTCCATGGCATTTATCTAGATGTGGAATTTCTGGGTCATCAGGTGAACCTATACTTGTTTTAACTAATATCTTCTCACTAGAATACTCTAATACTAGTAAGAACAGCACAGTAGGGTGAGAATAGAACAGAAGCGTTCCTATTATATCTCTATCCAGCATCCAACACCTCATATTATCTGAACAACATGTTATTTCAAAATAACATTAATCTCTATTAGTATTAAGATCTCAACACCTTTATAGCATCACTTTAATAAAGGGAAAGAGAGAGAAAGGTACAGGCAGAAGAATGACATTTCATAAATCAAATATTCACCACCCAATTCTTAAAACAGCATGATTGTTATCCTTCCACTATAATCAATTGAAAATGGCACAGAGATGTAGTTTGTGACTCCACTAAAACAGAGAAAATTGCATGCTGTCCATTTTGAAGGATAATCAGTATTTTAATTTAATGGGAAGAGTTGAAACTTTTCTTTTGTAATCACAGTGAATTGCAAAAATACTTTTTTAAATGAAAGAAGAGTGCAATGAACAGTAGTGCATTGGATGCTTTCCAAGGTCAAAATGGGGATTCCAGAACTATATATCATGTGGTGGACCTGATAAGGCTGCCGTGCTACAATAGCAAGCAAGACATAGGCAGTCCATTACCTCACAGAGTTGCTTGTATAGTGGAGAAGACAGAAAGAAAACAAATATTATTTTTTTAAAAACTGATGAGTCTGAAACTTCAGTAGTCTTACTGAAATGAATCTTTGGTTCTTCTGGACATCAGCCTGATTACATGGGAACTACCTATGGTGCATGATTTCTTATCCCATTTCTCAGGAGACATCTTTCTCCTGAATGCAAGAAAGACAGAATCTCTTGCTTGAGTGAGCTACTTTCTAACTCACAATATATCCAGGCCCTCACTTGTCTTTATATAAGCAGCATTTTCTTTAATTGAACTTGTCTGGCAAGTCCAGATCCATCTTTTTGGCCAGACCATTATCCAAAGATTAATGGTCCTGAGAGAATAATGTTCTTCAGACTAGATTTCTGAGAAGCTGTTCAATCTCTTTCTTAATTCGATTGTAAGAGTGATGAACTGGAACAAAAGTAACCATGACAGGAATTGTCCTCATCTATTATTTTTCCTACATCTCAAGTGATCTGGTGGGCTCTTGAACTTGCCCCTTGAGCAAAGTGGTTGGAAAGTACTTTGGCTACTGGCAATGTACCCAGTAGTCTAATAAATGTGACTCTGCTACCTTAGTTCTGGTTTGTGGGAAACAGCAGAATTTTCTATGGTTATTTTGTGCACTGTTACAAAAGAGAAATCTTTCATATGTGTGGGCTCTGGAGACAGAAAGAATTGTGAAGGAAAAATTATATGGTAACAACAAATCTGATTGACTCCCAGGATTTCAAGTATGAAAAGCAGTGTTTCTCTCTCCACATTATCAATTTCCTGGTGTTTATAAGTAACTGCTAGGTTTTCTTTTAAGTTTATTAGAAAATATTGGCATGTGACTTACTGTTGCTATGACACATGGAATAAATTTTAACAAAGTGGCTGCTCATTCCCTACATCATATGTGAGCTATTATCTGTTAAATGAAAAATACTTCATTTTTTTTTAAATTTTATTTTATACAACTGAAAGTCCCTTACTGTATGTATTGAAATTAAGAGTAACACTAGCATTCTCCTTTAAACAGCTATTTTTATGACTAATATAATCACATAAATCATGATGATGAGAGGATCCTATAATTATAACATTTGTTGGACAGTTAATTTCTGGCACTGTAGAGCAAGTTACTGTATGGCTCATTGTGGGAACACAGGCTCAAGCGCAACAGAAACTTTCAGCAAATGGCAGCTTTGTTACTTACACAGCACAAAGAGTCCAAAGGAGCAGGGGTAGAGATCTCATGATGGCTGGTCTCCTGGGGAGGCCAATTGCTCTGGTCAGGGATGGTGGATAGCCGCTCCACATGACCGCTTCTATCAGAGAAGAGAGATCAATCAGAGTTGCCAAAGGTGGGGTAATTATACAACCTAGGGGGAGGGGACTCTGCCACTGAGAGCTTCCACCCTGGTAAGTATCTGAGGCTGTTTATTCCAGGTTTGGTTTTAATGTAGGTTCAGTCCTTTTTGTCAGACCTAATTTCTCCCCAGGTTTCAAAATGGAAACCTATTGAAACGTCTGCACACAATAGAAAAGTAGGCAGGCATAAGCAAGGGCTGGGCGATGGCCACTAAGTGTGTCCCCAACTTTCCCAGCATGCACGGCATCATTTGTTCATTCATTAATATTTAATAAATATTTATTGGGTACTTAACATAGAACAGGCACTCTTCTAAATACTGAGGCTACAATAGCGTGCAAGACCCAGACAGTTTATAATCTCATGGAAGATGAATTACAGTGGAGAAGACAGAATCCAAACAGATAATAGATAATCACAAGAAAATGTTTGCTATGTTATAATAAAGAAAGCAGAGAACAGTAAGAGCATAAAAGGAAACTAGACTAAGGTGCCTGAAGACAAAGAAAATTATATTTAAGCTGAGACTTGAAGAATGAGCAGGAGTTATGCAGGAGAATAGAAGGGAGTAGAGAAATGTACAGGCAATGGGAAGAACCTCTGGGAACATTCCAAGCCAAAATGAGTCCTGGGTTACTTGAGCTGGTGTATGCAAAGAAAGGAGATTGCAAGCAATGGCCTAATATGAAAGACCTGGTAAAGTGTGTTCAAGAATTTATAGTTTATTCTAAGACCACCTAAGATAGGTAGTATCTGTTATTTGACAGTTAAGAAAATTGTCTTGGAGAAGCCAAATCATATGTTCATACTTATCCAGTTTAAAACCCTGACTCCAAAATCTATTACTTTTATTGTATAATGTATGGCCTCCTTTCTAACCCTCATAAAACTTAGCCACTGGATGACCTTGTCTTGACCAAATGTTATATTCAGAGAAACATTGATCTAACATTGAAACATGATTTTTAAAAAATTATATCTTTCCTACAGTTATTCAAGAAAATAGTGGGAAGGGTTTCTAATCATTTTTCAAAGTAAAGCTTTAAATCCGCCCCCCCCCCTTTCCACTTCTTTTAGCCTCAGTAACTCCCCTGCTTATAAGTTATTTCCTAAGTTTTCTCTTCTACCCACACTATAAACAAAAAATTTTAAGCCTCATATACATAAGCACTCATATTTCTTCATTCATAACCTTCATTTTTTTCTGCTAGTAACTCTCTTTTCCAGTGTGAAACCAGCAATCTTTTCCACCTTCCCCAGTTCCTTTTTCTTCTTCTTCTAATCAGCAGAGACATATTAAACTAGACAGCCTTCTTCTTAAGACTTTCTGTTGGTGGACTTAACCACCACAAAATTACAGCTAAGAAGAATGCTGGAATCTTATAGCTTCACGAATGAGGTACATGTGTGGGATGTTTCTGAAAACCCAATGAATTGGAAAGAGGGTTGCTCTTGAAGGTTGAATCATGGCTCCCACAGAAGGCATGTTCAGGTCCCAATCCCTGATCCCATGGGTATAAGTACATTTGTAAACAAGGACCTTTGAAGATGTTCTTAGTTAAGTTGTGCCCAAACTGAAAGAGGGTGGGCCTTTATCAATATGGCTGAAGTCCTTACACACAAAGGAAACTGGACACAGAGAGTGAAAGCTTCAGGGAGCAGCCAGAAGCTAGAAGTTAACAGAACCCAGGAGAGAAAGAAGATGGTCTGCCATGTGCATTGTTATGTAACAGAAAAGCAAAGGACCAAGGTTTGCCAATGGCCAGCCCTAGAATACAACAGTTTCAGAGAGCATTGCCTCAACTTTGGACTTCTCCTAGCTTCAAAATCTTGAATGAATAAGTTCCCATTGTTTAAGCTAATCCATTGTATAGTATTTGCTTTAGCAGTTAGGAAACTAAGACAGTTATCTTCATGGAGAAAATAAATACTAATTTCAAGCTGAGGTGGGAGCTATGTGGGGTATCTGGCCAACCATTGAGGAAATCCTTTGGCACAGAAAAAAATATGGCTTGCTGTCTGGGAAAAGCAGATCATTTCCTTAATGCCAAGACATAGAGAGAAATTGCAAGCCTTTCCAATGTTCACCTAAATAGACAAAGGTTTCCTCTGAAATGCTTCAACTGAGACATTTCAATTTTCCAAACTTATCATCACCAATTACCTGGAGAAAAATTCCTTATGCCATCATTCACTGACCAAACAAAACCTATTGATAAGTGCAGGCAAGGGAGTGATTTAAGGTAGCATAATTGCTTATGAGAGTGTAATGACATCAAATAATCAGAAGAGTAGAGGCAGATCTAAAGCAAGAAATAGAGACCCACATCAGCCCCCAATATGGCAACATTCTCCAAGGTGATCAGCCTGATACCTGGTGGCAGGTTGATTTCATTGGACCAATTCCATCATGGATGGAGTAGCAATTTGTTCTAACTGGAATATACACATACTGTGGATATGGATTTGCCTTCCCTGCACACAATGCTTCTGCCAAAACTACCATCCATGGCTTACAGAATACCTTATCCATCATCATGCCACATGCTGATGGAATTCACTGGTCTTACCATGTTCCTCATCATCCTGAAGTAGCTATATTTGATAGAATGTTGGAATGGCCTATTGAAGACTCAAGTATGGAAGCAACCAGGTGGCAATACCTTGCAAGGCCTGGGCAAAGTTCTCCAGGAGACTGCATATGCTCTAAATCAGCATCCACTCTGTGGTGCTGTTTCTCCTATAGCCAGGATTCATGGGTCCAGGAATCAAAGGGTAGAAATGGGAGTGGCACCACTCACTATTACCCCTAATGATCCACTAGGAAAATTTTTGTTTCCTGTCCCTGTAACTCAAAGCTCTGCTGGTCTACAGGTCTTATTTCCAAAAGGAAGAGTGTTTCCATCAGGAAACACAACAACAATTCCATTGAACTGGAAGTTAAAACTTCCATTGGGCCTCATGCCTCTGAATCAACAGGCAAAGAAGGGAATTACTGTACTGGCTGGGGTGATTGTTCTTGACTATCAAGGGGAAATAGGATTGCAACTACACAATGGAGGTAAAGATTAATTTGCCTGGAATACAGGAGATCCTCTAGGGCATCTGTTAGTACTACCATGCCCTGTGATTAAAGTCAATGTAAAACTGCAACAACTCAATCTAGGCAGGACTAACAATGGCCCAGAATCTTCAGGAATGAAGGTTAGGGTCACTCCACCAAAGAACCACAGCCAGCTGAAGTGCTTTTTGAGGGTAAATGGAACATAGAATGGGTAGTAGAAGAAGGTAGTGATAAATACAAACTTCAACCATATGGCCAGTTACAGAAATGAGGACTGTAATGATCGTGAATACTTCTTCCCTGTTTTGTTATGAGTATGTTTTTATATGTACATAAAAAGAATATCTTTGTTTTCTTCCCTATCTTTACCCCGTATCATATGACCTAAGTTGTATTAGTTTCTTGTCATAGTATTTAAGGATGTCATATTTAAGAGTGAATATCACCCAAGGACTTGCACCTATTCTGGAGGGATTTAGTGCATTTCCAGTTGCATGTAGGACTATTTAGTATTATTAGGTGAAATGTATATATAGTATGTTATTGTTTTTATTTAGAGATTAAGTATGGTTTAAGGTGATGTGTATGTCTGCCAAGTTGACAAGGGGTGGACTGTGATGCTTAGGCTCATGTGTCAATTTAGCCAGGTAATGTTGCCCAGCTGTTTGGTCAAGCAAGCACTGGAACAATTGTAATACAGGGCATTTCATAGAATTTAATTATCAATGAGTTGATTTCATAGATGACTATCTACAATTAACTGAG
Organism: Cabassous unicinctus; assembly: GCA_029593785.1. Taxonomy (NCBI): domain Eukaryota; kingdom Metazoa; phylum Chordata; class Mammalia; order Cingulata; family Chlamyphoridae; genus Cabassous; species Cabassous unicinctus. The sequence goes on along the minus strand of JAQZBX010003516.1, from coordinate 50,324 downwards.
GAGGTTGCTATCAGCAATGAGTGATATCTCATCCAATTATCTGAAGGTCTTAAAAGAAGAAGTGATTTCAGTATTCAGAGAGAGAATTCCCATCTCTACTTTAGACAGCCAGCATTTCCTGGGAAACTCATTGAGGACCTCCACTGGAATCCTTGGCTTGGAGCTTGCCCTGCAGAATTTGGATTTGTGCATCCCCATAGTCACATGAGGCAATTTTATAAAATCTCATACTATTTACAAATATTGCCTGTTGGTTCTGTTTCCCTAGAGAACCCTGACTAATACAGGTGGTAAAAAGGTGAGCTGGTTTGGGAGCTGTATTACCTCTACACATTACAAAAAACTTGTTGGCTTAAAACAACAGAAATTTATTCTCTCACAGTTCTGAAGGATAGAAATCTGAAATCAGTTCTACTGAGCTAAAATGAAGGTGTCAGGAGGGCCACACTTTCCCCACAAGCTCTAGGGGAGAATAACTTCCTGCTTCTTTCAGCTCCTGGTGGCTATCAGTATTTCTTGGCTTGTATCCAAATCACTCCAAGCTCTTCTTCTGTCTTCATATTGGCTTTTTCTCTGTGTGTGTGTCTTCTCCTTTTCTGTCTGTATCAAATCTCCCTCTACCTCTCTTTTAAGGACACATGTGGTTGCATTTAGGGCCTGCCTGGATCCCACCTCAAGATTTTTAATTTAATCTTATTTGCAAAGACCCTTTTCCCTAATAAAGTAACATTTACAGGTTCCAAGATTCCTAAGACCTGATATCTTTAGATGGCCATTATTCAAACTTCTTGTGATTTTGGAACTGTTCAGTATCTTGATTGTGGTATTGGATTAGGCCAACACACCTGATCTGATTGTATAGAGCTTAAGACACACACACACACATGAGTAGGAGTCAAACTAGGAGAATTTGAATAAATTGATGGATTATATCAAAGTCAAAATATTGGTTGTGATATTAGACTATAGTTTTCAAAATGTTACTGTTGGAAGAAACTGGGCAAAGTGAACATGAGATCTCTTCATAGTATTTCTTAAAATTGCATGTGAATCTACAATTATCTCAATAAAAATTTCAATTAAAAAAAAGTAAACTGCTATGATAACCAGCCACCAAAATGGTTCCCATTAATCCTGCCCCCTAATGTTAAACTCTTTTGTAGGTGATAAAAGACATTGTGACTTCAACCTTATTTCCTCCTTTGGAGGAAACCATCTGAAATGCCATGAGGACACTCAAGAACCCTTTTGGAGAGGTCCATGTGATCAGAAACACAGCCCTCCTGCCAACAGTCATCTTCAGAACAACATATGAGCTGCCCATCTTAGAAGAAAATCCTTCAGCCTTGAACAAGACTTCAGAAGAGTTCAGCTGTGGCCAGCATCTTGACTGCAAACTCAGGAAAGACCCTGAGTTAGAACCATTCTGTTTAATGGCTTCCAAATTCCTGAACCACAGAAACCATGAGACAAAAAATGTTTGTTGTCTTGAATCACTAAGATTTGGGGTAATTTACACAGTTAAACTATAACAATTATAACCACTCAGGTAGAAATGGTAAAAGTTCTAAACTGCAAAGACAAAGATATATACTCTAGACAATAAGTAAAGTTTACTTACAAAGAAAATAAAATCAGTCTAGCATAGATTTCATCTACAACAGTGGAAAATAAAGAGAATACTATTAGGCTTGACCAATGAGACATTCTGTGAGGAAAAATATATTAGTATAAAGTAAAATACAAAACTACTTCAGCAAATCCAACAGTTGCAAGGCAGGTAAACAATTTATTTGCAAAGAGTGACCATTTTAAAGGTCTGATTTCTGTGGGGATGATGGGTAGGATTGGCCAAGTAAATACACTTGGTGGGAAGCATAACATTATTTAACTGTGATATACTCTATAGCAGTAATTATTACAGATAAGATATTAAAGATAGGAATGCAATCAATAGTAAACAAGGAGATGCCTATTACACTTTCAAATTAAGAAGAAGAGGAAGAGAAAAAGAATATTTAACTCAGTCACGTACAGATGAGCAAACTTCCTCTTAGAAATTAAAGCACTTTCGTTGGGTTACACAGCAAGTACATGCCAAAGTGTGCCAAACCTAAGTGTCTATATCAGGTCCATCTGCCTTCAAATTCCATGTATTTCTACTCTATTATATGGCCTCTATCTATGATCCTTCTGATGCCTACAGGTTAATAAGCATCTATCTTATATTTTCATCATTTCCAAGATCAGAGTACAAAGCAAATGCTGTTAACAACTTCCCTAGTAGCTTCAATTGACACTGCAAAATATCAGGAGTGAGTAGCATTAGGATTAAAGGAAAAAGGAAAAAATGGTAATTGTATTTCATGATAATAGTCATTCACAATAGGGAAAATGAGTTGGATATGAAAAAAATACATCTGACTCATTCAGTGACCACCCAGGAGATCAAGAAGGAAGGGACCCAGTTATTTTGTTGTGCTCCTGGAAGACTCCAGACATTTGTCCCTTTGATATCTGCTAAATTTTTTTCACACCTTCCATATTTATGTTTCTAATAAAATAGCAGACTTATGACAGTTCTAAAAGAATTATTTATTTCTTAGAGCATCATGTTCAAATGACATTTCCAGCACTTGCTAGTAAGGACCCCAGTAGTCTACCAAAAATGAACCTGGAGATCTGAGGAAATGTAGGGAGAGTAAATTAGGTTGACTTTTTTGAAGATTTCTTTTTTGAAAAATAATCATATCTCTCTTTCAGAATGTTACCAAATGTTTTATGGCAGAAGAATCCTTTTCCCTTAGACAGTGCAAAATTGGTTCTTTTCCTTATGGTGCTAAGTTCTGTGAATGAGGTCTCATGGATGACACAAGGCATGAAGCAGGAATGGGCACCATTGCTTAATGTTATAACTGAAGCTAAAGACACATGAGGTCCTGAATTGTTTCTGTTTCACAATGGGTGGAGATATCGTCTTGAAGATTCTGAAAGCCTCGTGGAGAGATTTGGATCTTTCTATCCATTGTGGTCAGAACAGTTTTTATAAAATGACAAATTCTAAACACAAATACCAAACGATTAAAACATCAAGAGACACTGGATTACAGGAAAAGATGAAAAACTTAATTCAAAGAGTTGGGCCAAAAAAATGACTAAGGAGAAATAACCATCTGCAAATATTTGAGGGAAATACAGAGTAAGAAGGCAAAAGAATTTCTTTGAATTATCCGAAGGGGTAGAACTAAGAAAAACTAAATTAAATTGAGCAAAAGAAAAAAAAAATGTAGGCAGAATATAAAGGTGGAACATGACCACATAATGGGATCTGTCAGTCTTTGGACTAGTCATTCACAGGAAGTGGTGAAAACCCCATCACTTGAATCATTTTCAGCTAATCTGGAAAAATTGCTCTATTAAAGAGGATAAAGGGGATTTGCTGACGAGCAATGTGTCTTTTCCATCTTTAATTTCTATAGTTCTCACAGAAGAAAAAAGAAGAGGAAAACTAAATAAGGGAGCAATCTAGTGGAATATCTAGGAGAAAAATTTAAAAATCTAGAAACTACAGAATAACAATGATGAGAAAAATGAACAAATGAGAGAAAACATCCTAAAACACACTAATTTCAATACATGTCTAAAAACTTAAAACAAGGCTAAAGAGGAAATGACTTCAAAAAGAGAATGAAATATCTATTTAAGAACTCTTTTTCTAGTTACAATAAAATATAAAAGTCAACTTGGCATCCCTCTTGGCTAATTGAAGGACTTGTCATAATTATCCTTGAGATAGACTAACACAATTTTGTACCTCTAGGGCCCCAGCAAACCTGCATGTTAACAGAATTATTTGGATTATCTGATCCTTAATGATGGCTAGATTCCAGAAATCCCACTTACACAAAGATATGGGCTGATCACAATTAAATAATATATGATAAAGTTTTGGTACTATAAATACACTATAAATTCTAAAGCATTCAAAACATTGAGAATTCACTGCAGGCAAAGTGCAATGTCAGATAATATCAGGAGTACAAAGGTACATAAAATATGGCCACTTTTCTTCTTGAGCTTTAAGTCTACTGAGGGGAAACATAATGGGACTTTGGGCAACTAAGCATCAAGGTTCCTTCTTGGACAGAAAGGTTATTACTCCTGCTCAAATTTCCAGAGACTCAACCTGCTTTTCCTTCTCTGAATAGCTGCTTCCCCACACTCTAGCCCCACTCCTAAATCTCCAGATTCCTCATTTCTTTTTGCTTTGAAGAAAAGGAAACATTTTTTTTTAAGTTTGAGATTTAATCAGTATTGGTATATCAATAGGAATCAATAAAAAAGAGTATTTACTGTGTACTTACTCTATGTTAGATACTATTTTGCTCCTTAAAATGCATTATTTATTTTTAGAATCTTGTAAATTAAGCTGTATAATTTTCCATATTTCACAGATTATCAAATTGAGTTTATAATTTTTTAACTCTTCCAAAGTCAAACAGGAAGGAAGGAGAGGAGCTGCAATATGAGCATACAGTATCTCACTCTTCAGTCCAATCTTTAATCCATGACTCAAGTCTGAGAATTTCTGTTCTGAATCCCTGCAGATATGTTATTCTGTGAGACGGCAAAATTCAAATTACAAAAATATTAATTTCAAAATTAGTCCCCATTCAAACTTCTTTCTTTGTTTAACACTTGCATCAATCCTTTGCCTGCTCTATCAACTATCTTTGTTTATCAGTGGGTAGATAATTATCCAAACTTAAAAATATACTGCAATGAAATGCAAATACAATGCAAGTTTATCCCAGCAAGAAATTTCAAATCTTGCAAAAGATGTAATAATATTATGAAATACATGAAATTGATGCTGGATAATTGCGTGCAAATCTATTGATAAATTATGACCAGGAAGAGTTAGTAATTTAAAGTTTAAGATGGAAATAATGGAATGGGTGACACCAGAATAGTCTAAAAGAGAATGGTTTGAATATCAAATTCTAAAAGACCTTTGGGAAAATTGAGAGTATCAATATCTTTTGCAAAATTGGCTCTCCACACAATTGTTCTGTGAAAGTCAAATATAACAAGAAGGATGTAATAACATTATATCAAATGAATTTTTTCTTATTTCCCCACAGATAGATAAAAATTCATCCATACATTTCTTCCAAATGTTAGCACATAGTTGCAAGTATTGAATAAATGTATCTTTAAAATTTTTAGTTTTACTTTCAATATAAAGTCCCAACAAACATTTTGTTAAATACTAAATTCTGGTCTTTGTCAAAATAAATTCAATTTAAGTATCCTTTTGGCAGAACCAACTTATAAAGCTTATTAAACTCAGTTAACAAAAGTTCTTTCATCTATTTTTGTCATTTTAATTATCAGACAATAAATGGAAGCATCTTTGGTCTGCTGCCTATACTTTTATTTCTCAGCAACAGGGTTAATAATCAACCCCCATCTCTCCTCTGGTTTTTGTCACTACATTGACAAATGACAATAAAGTATATTATTTTGTGTTTAAGTTCTGAATTCTATTAACTATCCTGCAGCTCTTTATTTTGGTAAAAATCCAGGCTCCAAACACATGCCCTGTGTTCTCCAATGGGACATTTGTTCATTCTTAATTGGAGTCTAACAGATGGAAAAGAAAGCTTTATGAGCAAAGTAGAATGCTATTTATGAATGGATAGTCCACCATTACAAGAAGCATGCACTCTAAGCATGTATGGAGCTATATTATCCATGTCGACAGGAGAAAAATGTAAATGTCTTAAAATGCTGCTTTGGCAAGATACTAGACTCAATTTGGTGTCATGAGTTCTTGAAAATATCATCTAAGACTCCTCAAATCTGCCTTTTCTGAGGAGGAACTGTCTTTCAAAACTTCTGAGAAAGATGTGTGACAGCCTAGCACAGCCTTTCCATTTTTGAAAACGTCAAACCTCTCCACCACCAAGGGATTTTTTACTATTTCTGATATATTCAATCATTTCTCCTGTATTTTTTCCTGGCACTATGTTGAAAGGGTGATATAAACACTAAGATTTATGTGCTCTTTAAAGTAAAGGCAGTTTATTCTCAAAGAGGTGTGATTAGGCTGCCATCTGGCTAAAGCAACGACTTCTTTCCTGTATAGTGAGTGACAAGGCAAAAAGAAAGAAAGTGAAAGAATACCAAAAAACAGCATTCCTGAATCAACTCTCAGCTTCAGGTTTGGGGAACCATTTGCATATTTGTATGATTGCATAGAGGCTGTAAAGCATTGGTTTTGGCATCAGGCAGATATGAGTTTTAGTCCTGAATCTGCTTATCACCTGTGATAACCCTGACCTGGCTATGTAACTCCTCTGGGCTTCAGTTTTCTCATCAGCTTAATGGAAACAATAATAGGATTTTTGTGAGAGTTAAATGGGATAATATACATGCAGTGATTAGCACAGTTGACACATGGCAAGTCAATAAAATTATAAACTGATTTTATCTTCATCATCAAAATATTTCATGAGAAAGAAGTAAAAATTAAATTTTTTAACTGTCTAAACACTAAATTACTTTTTCTCAAAGTGTCATCTCAAGACAATTTGCATCAATATTACAATATGATGTGCTTGTTAAAAATGCTCATTTCTGTGTTCCACTCCAGATCTACTTAACTTTCTGAATTAATTTATCTATTGAATGAACCAACAAGTATTTTTGCACAAATATTATATGCTAGTCACTGTCTGGCATTGAGAATACAATATTGAATAAGATAGAAAATACCTTGCTCTTATGGAGCTTACATTCTAGTGGGAATGACAGAAGTAAATAAATAATATCATAACAGAGAGTGATAAGTGTTATGAAGTAAACAAGATGATAATATAGAACATAATTTGGGAAGGTCACTTTAGATAATGTGTTTTGGTAAGGCTTTTCAGGAGAGATAACATCTGAGTTGAGAACTGAAGGAAGAAACTGGTACCACATGGCAAAAGTTATGGGAAGAGTATTTCAAACAAAAAGAATAAAAAGCCCAATGGCCTAGGAGCCTAAAAAACTTGTCATATTGATAAAGAAGGTCAATATAACTGGAATGTAATAAGAGAGAATTGCATGAAATTATATTGGGAATGTTGGAAAGGAAAGAAATAAAGTCTGAGCATCTGGGTAAAAGGGGTATCATTTCCTGAAGTAAGAATTGGAAAAGAAGTAGATTTAGAGGGCAATTAAGGACTCCACTTTTTATGTATTAAATAGAGCTATCAGGCAGATCATTTTAAATTTGGGTCTGAAGCTCAGGAGGGAGGTCTGAACTGATAGAGATGTTTAGAAAGAGAATATAGATAGAAAAAGAGGACCCTGAGACAAGCCAATATTTATAAATTAGGCAGGGAAAGGGGACCCAGAAAAGGAAACTGAGAAAGAGTGCCAAGGTAGAAGGGAAAAACAGTAATACAGTGATGCAAAACTTAGAGGAAGATGCTTGAAGAGAGAGCAGTCAAGTGTACTGACTAGTTTGAAAACTGAAGGCAGAGAAGTATCCATTGGATTGGGGATATGGAGTTCTCCCTGGTGAACTTGACAAGGGCCATTTCAGTGTGGTGATCAGGAAGGAAGCTGGATTGAAGTAATTTGAAGAGAAAATGAAAAGTGTAGAAAGGGAGACAGTGAGTTTAGACAAATCTCTCAAGATGCTTTACTATGGCTGTGAAATGGGTAGTAGATGAAGAGGGACTATAGTAATAAAGTGGGGCTGAAAGATATATTGATGATTCAAGAAAGGGAGGGATATATTGGGGACACTGAATATAGAAGTTAAGATGAGACACCATCCATAGACAGGCAGTGGGGTTTACCTTCATAAAAGCAGGGCGCCTTCTTCCATTGTAGTTAAAGGGAAGGCAGAGAAATGAGTAGGTGCAAAAAGGGTGATAGTTTAAGTGAGGAATAAAATGGAGTTCAGTTCTTAAAACTTTTGAAGGAAGTGTGAGGCAAGATTCTCCTCTGAGAAAGAGGTTGTTATTGAGGAAAGCCTGAGAGAGGATGTGTGAAATAAGTCATCGGGGGAATAAAGAAATGCAAGTAGATAGAAAGTATATTTAGATTGTTATGCAGGGTTGAATGCCCGTTTATTACTCTCAAATAAATTTTAATAAACATAGAATTTATCAGAGGTGCTTCTTTGAAACTGGTTGACAATTCCAATGTCTATGTTGAGGGCATGGATCTGATTTTTACCAACATTGATGCTGACAGTTGGTGGACCACATTTTGAGAAACACCTATCTAGATATTTAAATTCCAAAATAGGAAAAGTAGCAAGATAGTCAGTTTAAAAGGATACTCACCATCTCTCTTGCAAGGGATGGCTGAGTGGGGGTACAACTGGCTTGTTTCTTGTTTGCTGTGTTTCCTCTTCTTTGATTTCCCCTTTTCTGTGTATACCAATTTTATATACAAAAGTTATTGCTTTTCCTTCCTTCATCTTTCTATCTTCCGCTTTCTGTTGTTGTTCTGACATTCCACCTCTCTTTGTTTAGTCCTCAATTTTATCTGTTTTTTATTCCTATCCTGTCTATCCTGTTTTCTTTCTTTTATTAATTTTTTTCTTTTTGTCTTTTCTTCCCCTTTTCCTCTTTTTTCACCATTCTGGCCTTTTAATTCATTCTATATATTTTTCCCTATTTGGTTTCTCATTTCATTGTTGGTACTCCATTTTTTTTTTTTATTCCTATTACTCCATACTGCTTACATGAGTTAAATATTCATTTTCCAAGATCTTATATGCTTCCTTTTCTAACTTTTACTATTATTATTACTATTATCCTTTTTCTTTTCTTATCTATTTCACTTTCTCTGGACCTAATCTTTTTCCTTCAAGGAAACATAGGCAATAGCAAGGCAATAGAATAAGAGGAACAAAGTGTCAAAGAGAAAACTTAACACACACAAAAAAACAGCAACTAATTAAAATCCTAGAGAAGAGAGAGAAGCTAAACAACTGAATAAACCCAACAAAATAAAAATATGACCAGACAGCAAAAAAAAATTACAAACCATACTAAGAAACAAGAAGACATGGTCTAGTCCATTTAACAAACTAAAAACCAGGAAGAGATGCAGAACATTGAACAACTAATCAAAGCCGTCCAAACAAATATCATGGACCAACTTAATAAAGTGAACGAAGAGAATCAAGGATATTAAGAAGACACTAGGAGAACATACTGAAGAAATTTTAAACATACATAAAAAGATAACAGATATGATGGTGGTGAATGTCACAATCCAAGAAATCAAAAATACACTGGAAGCACATAACAGCAGATTTGAACAGGCAGAGGAAAGAATTAGTGATGTGGAAGACAGTACATCTGAAATTAAACAGATAGTAGAAAAGATAGATAAAAAGATAGAAAAAAATCCAGCAGGGACTTAGGGATTTGAACAGCAACACAAAAGGCACAAACATACACATTATAGGAATCCCAGAGGGAGAAGGAAAGGGGACAAAAGGAATGTTGGAGGAAATAATGGCTGAAAACTTCCCAACCCTATTGAGGGAGATGTACGTATATATCCAGGAAGCACAGCACATCCCAAACAGTATAAATCCCAACAGGCCTACTCTAAGACATATACTTGTCAAACTGTCCGATGCACAAGACAAAGAAAAAATACTGAAAGCAGCAATAGAAAAGAGAACCAACACATACAAGAGAAGCTCAATAAGATTAAGTGCTGATTTCTCATCTAAAACCATGGAAACAAGAAGGCAGTGGTATGATATAGTTAAGGTACTGAAAGAAAAACTTCCTGCCAAGAATTCTCTATCCCAGCAAAGCTGGCATTCAAAAATGATGGAAAGGAGAAAATATTCACAGATAAACAGAAATTAAAAGAGTATGCCAATCAGAAACCTGCCCTTTAAGGGAGTTCTGCAGGTTGAAAGGAAAAAAACCGGAAAGAGAGAGCTGGACGAGAGTGTAAGAACATCTAAAAAGACAAAAAGAGAAATAAAAACAACATATGATACACATAAACCCAAAGAAAATATGGCTAATGTAAGTAATTCCTTGAAAGTAATAACACTGAATGTTAATGGATTTTGGATTAAATTCACCAGCCAAGAGACACAGATTAGCAGAATGGATAAGGAAATATGATCCATCTATAAGTTGTTTACAGGAAACCCACCTTAGACCCAGGGACACAAGGAAGGTGAAAGTGAATGGCTGGAAAACAATCTTACAAGCAAACAATAACCAAAAAAGGGTGGGGGTAGCTATTTTAAAGACAAAATAGACTTTAAATGCAAAGCCATTTTAAGAGACAAAGACAGACACAATATATTAGTAAAAGGGGTAATCTTTCAAGAAGAAAGAACAATCATAAACATTTTTGTACCTAACCGAGGTGCCTCAAAATACATGAGACAAACACTGGAAAAACTAAGTGGAGAAATTGACACCTCTACAATTATAGTGGGGGGCTTTAGTACACCATTATAACCATTACACAGAACATCTCGACAGAGAATCAATAAAGAAACAAAGCCTATGAATAATACATTAGAAGATCTGGAACTAATAGACATATATAGAGCACTACACCCAAATACAGTGAGATATACATTCTTCTCGAGTTCTCATGGATCATTCTACTAGATAGACCACATGCTAGGCCACAGAAAAATGCTCAATGAATTCAGAAAGATTAAAATTATACAAAGTAATTTCTCTGACCACAATGGAATGAAACTGGAAATCAGGAAGAGCCAAAGAACCAGATTACACACAAATATATGGAAGTTAACACACTCTTAGACAAACAGTGGGTCAAGGAGGAAATCTCAAAAGAAATCAGTAACTACCTTGAAATGAATGAAATTGACAGCACAACATGTTAAAACCTATGGGATGCAGCAAAAACTGTACTGAGAAGGAAAGTCATAGCCATAAATGCATATATCAAAAAAGAAGAAAGAGCTAAAATCAAAGACATAACTGCACACCTGGAGGAATTAAAAAACAACAACAAACTAACCCCAAAGAAAGTAGAAAGAAGGAAATAACAAAGATTAGAGCAGAACTAAAAGAAATAGAAAATTACAAAGCACTAGAAAAAATAAAAAGCTCAAAATCTGTTTTTTTTTTTAGAAGAACAATAAAGTTGACAAATCCTTAGGTAGACTAACAAAGAAAAACAAAGAGAAGAGGCAATTACACAAAATAAGAAATGAGGAAAGGGATATCACCACTGATCCCACAGAAATAGAATATCTTGAGGATACTTTGAAAAATTATATGCCAAAAACAAGGATTATTTAAAGGAAATGGACAAATTCTTAGAAACTCACAAGCAGACTACATTGAACAAAGAAGAAATTGATGAACTCAACAGGCCAATCACAAGTGAAAAAATAGGATCAATCACCAAAAATCTCCCAACTAAGAAGAGCACAGGATCAGACGGCTTCACAGGTGAATTCTACCAAACATTCCAGAAAGAACTAACACCAATCCTGCTTAAACTCTTCCAAAAAATAGAAGTAGAAGGAACATTGCCTAACTCATTCTATGATGCCAACATTACCTTAACACCAAAACCAAAGACACTACAAAAAAGGAAAATTACAGACCTATCTTTCTAATGAATCTAGATGCTAAAATCCTAAACAAAACAGTTGCTAATCGTATTCAACAACACATCAAACAAATAATACACCATGACCAAGTGGATTTCACCCCGGGTATGCAAGGATAGCTCAACATAGAAAACCAATCAAGGTAATACACCACATAAACAGATCGAAAGAAAAAAATCACATGATCATCTCTATAGATGCAGAAAAAGCATTTGACAAAATACAGCACCCTTTCCTGGTAAAAACACTGCAAAATAAAGGAATAGAAGGAGACTTTCAAAAATGTTAAAGGTATATATGAAAAACCCACAGCTAGCATCATATTCAATGGTGAAATCCTCAAAGCTTTTCCTCTAAGATCGGGAACAAGGCAAGGATGCCCACTATCACTGCTCCTATATAGCATTGTGTTAGAAGTAATTGCTCGAGCACTGAGGCAAGAAAAAGATATAAAAGGCATCCAAATTAGGAAGGAAGAAGTAAAAAATTTCACTATTTGCAGATGATGATCCTATGCATACAAAGTCCTGAGAAATACTACAACAAAGCTTCTAGAACTTATGAGTTCAGTAAAGCCACAGGTTATAAGATCAATACACAAAAATCAGTAGCATTTCTGTACATCAATATGAGCAATCTGAGGAGGAAATCAAGAAAAAAAAATACCATTTATAATAGTAACTGAAAGACCAAATACCTCGGAATAAATTTAACTAAAGATATAAATGACTAATACACAGAAAACTACACAACATTGTTAAAGGAAACCAAAGAAGACTTAAATAAATGGAAGAATATCCCCTGTTCATGGATAGGAAGACTAAACACCATTAAGATGTCTGTCCTGCCCAAACAAATCTACAGATTTAATGCGATCCCAATAAAAATCAACACAACATTTTTTACTGAATTGGAAAAACTAAATATGAAATTTATTTAGAAGGGCAAGAGGCCCCAAATAGCCAAAGACATATTGAAAAAGAAAAATGAAATTGGAGGAATCACAGTACCTGACCTTAAAACATACTGCAAAGGTACAGTGGTCAAAACTGCATGGTATTGGCACAAGGATAGATATACCAACCAAAGGTACCGAATTGAGAGTTCTGATATAGATCCTCGCATATACAGTCATCTGATATTTGACAAGGCCACTAAGCCCACTCAACTGGGAGAGAATGACCACCTCAACAAATGGTGCTTGAAGAACTATATATCCCTAACCAAAAGAATGAGAGAGGAACACGATCTCACACCTTATACAAAAATCAACTCAAGATGGATGAAAAATCTAAATAAAAGAGCCAAGACCCTAAAGATTTTGGAAGATAATGCAGGGAAACATCTGCAGGACCTTGTAATAGGAAATGTTTTCATGAACTTCACACCCAAAGTATGAGCAGGGAAAGAAAAAATAAATAAATGGGAACTCCTCACAATTAAAAACCTTTGCACCTCAAAGGAGGTTATCAAGAAAGTAAAAAGGCAGCCTACCCAATGGGAGAAAATATTTGGCAACCATATACTTGATAGGAGCCCAATATCCAGCATATATAAAGAAATCCTACATCTCGAAAATAAAAAGACAAACAGCCCATTTAAAAAATTGGGCAAGCGACTTGAAAAGACACTTCTCCAAGGAAGAAATACAAATGGTTAAAAAGCACATGAAAAGATGCTCAACATCACTAGCTATTAGGGAAATGCAAATCAAAACTACAATGAGTTACCATCTTATACCCATTAAACTAGTGGCTATTAAAAAAACAGAGGACTACAAGTGTTGGAGAGGATATGGAGGAATGGGAACCCTCATCCACTGCTGGTGGGAAGTAAAATGATCCAGGCATTGTGGAGGACTGTTTGGTGGTTCCTCAAAAACTAACTATAGAACTGCCATACGATCCAGCAATTCCACTGCTGGGTATATACCCAGAAGAATTGAAAGCAAGGACATGGACAGATATATGCACACCAATGTTCATAGCAGCATTATTCACTATTGCCAAAAGTCAGAATCAATTCAAATGCCCATCAACAGAAGAATGGATAAACAAAATGTGATACATACATACAATGGAATATTACTTAGCTTTAAGAAGGAATACAGTGTTAACACACAGGATAACATGGATGAATCCTGAGGATCTTATGTTGAGTGAAGCGAGCCAGGCATCAAAGGACAAATATTACATGACCTCACTGATATGAATTAAACAAATTGAGCAGACTCAGAGAGCTATTGTCTGGAAAGTAGCTTTACAGGAAATAGAGAGAAGAAGGTTGTCAGCCAATGCCCATACAGGTGTAATCTATGATAAGGTGTAAGTGTGTAGTTGGGCATGGAAGGGATATGGCAAGAGGGTTGGGTTCAGGGGTGTAAGTTTGACAGGAGGGTAGAGCTGGGAAGGTGGATTGGACAGTACATGGAACTGGGATGAAGATTGGGGAAGGGACCAGGTGAACACTGGGGATTGGCGGGTATGTGGTTGAAAGTACAAAATTGGGAATGTTCTTATGGCAACATGACAAGGAAGGGTTTCTGGTTTAGTGTGTTGGATGGGGTGGCATTCAGGACAGGGCACACTTTGGGGCAGGCTTCTAGGGAGTGTGCAAGTGATCAGTTTGTCAAAATGTGTTGTACCAATGTGTGGAGACCCACATAATGAATGGGAAAGAGCTGGACTCCCATCCTGGGAATGACTGATATGTTCTCAAACAGAGGGGAAGGAGTCTTTCGAGAGCATGAATGGTTCCTAATAGGGGAGGACAAACCAGTGTGTGAAGACCTCAGTGTTCTTGCAAGTAACTATGAATCTTGTCATCCAAGGAGTGAAGCCGGGTGGTTGCCATGGGCCCCGAGGGGAAAGGGAAAGAGGAATAGCAAAGATGGAACAGGGGGTATTTAGTGGGCAATGGAAGTGTTCTACATGATCTTGTAATGATAGACACAGGCCATGTTAAATATCATCAAAATTTATCAAAGTGTACGGTCTACAATGTAAACCATATTGTAAACCATTGACCGTGGTTAGTAGCTATCTTTCACTATTTGTATATCAGTTGTAACAAATGTACCACCGACGTATAAAAAGGTATTAATATGGGAAGGGAGAAAAAGGGGAGGATGCTAGGTATATGGGAGTTCCCTGCATTCTGTATGTGACTTTACTGTGACCTAGAACTTCTTTGAAAACAAAATGAAAAAAAGTAAAACACTGGGGAATAAATGGAAGAAAATGTCACTGTACATACAGGACACAAGAAATTACAGTAATGAGAGGCAAAATGTAAAAAAAAATGTTTTTAATATTTTTCATTATGTTTTAATATCCCAATTTTTAAATTTTATTTTAGTTTTAGTTTTCTTTTAATTTTTATGTATTTTATTTCTTACATTTAAACTTACCATTATTATTTCATTTTCCTATTAATTTTATTTGGCTATTTTATTGGCTTCATTTTTGAAGAAGCTTTGAATCACAGAAGGGTTATAACTGGGACAGGGGAGGATCATTGGTGTGGGGTGTCAGTGATGGGGGATACATGGGAGGAAGTTTACCTGGACATACATACAAGGTATATAAATGTGATCAAATGGTCAGGGGGCATTGTCACAGTGGGTGGAGATTCACACAATAAGCAAGAAAATATTGAATTCTCATCCTGGAGAGTTCTGTCACGTTCTCTAATGAAGCAGCAACTGTTCCCCAAGTGCAGGGGCAATGACTGGCAAAGGAGGATGGTCCATTGATGGGCCCTTGATATTGACAACTATGCTTGTGAGCCTTTGCTCTTGAAATTGAAAATTAGCCTAGTGTTGTGGGGTGCCTAAGAGTTGTCTCCTGAGAGACTCAAATGTGGCCTCTCTTTAAGCCAAACTCAGCATATAAATGCATTACCTTCCCCCCAGCATGGGACTTGACTCCCGGGGATGAGCCTCCCTGGCACTGAGGGATTACTACCAAGCACCAAATGGCAATGCAACTGGAAAAAGACCTCAAATAAAAGGGGGAAAAGGTAAAGACAAATGAGTTTATATGGCTAAGAGACTTCAAAGTGAGTCAGGAGGTCATCCCAGAGGTAACACTTATACACATCTCAGCAGGATCTCATAGACTGCCAAAGTGGATACAACCTCAAAATAGTGGGACTCCTGAAGGCTCTGGAGACATCCAGGTCCTATGGTCAGTGCAGATAGCTCTGGAGTTTGGTGCCTTGCCAGTAGGCCCTACTATGGAATTTGTGCTCCTGAAAGTGACAGAGTTGGACTCAGTTATGGCTTCCCTAGACATGGCTCATCTGTCCCTTCTATTTAAACCTATGCTTGGTACTGGAGTTGGTAGGTGTACTTCCAAGAAACTTGAATCCTTGGGCTGTCCACGTGCCAGCTGGGCCCTGAGCCTCAATGGAGTTGCAACACCTACTCTCCAATTCATTGGACTTACCAGGACAACTATCAAGAAGGTGAGGATTGACAACCACCTTACCAAGGAAACGAGGTCACCTACAACTGCAAGCAAGAGAGTCCCATCCATTGGCTATATATGGGATCAAAGCCTCCTCTCAATTAGAGGTGGAGTGGATAACACTATCCCAGAATCCTCAGGATTGGGGAATGAACTATGGGCTAGAGTGGACTTACTGGTATTCTACAATAAGACTTGTTGTGATTCTAGCAATGGGAGAAATTATAGCAATGATGTGGACAATAGAGGCTCTGGGGGGAGGGGAAGGGAAAGACAAGTATAATGCAGGGGCTTTTTTGGGACTTGGGAATCATTCTGAATGACATTACAATGATAGATATATGCCATTACATATCTTCCCATCGCCTGAAGAATTGTGTGGGGAGAGTGTACACTACAATGTGAAATATGGTCCGTGGTCAGTGGCAATGCCCCAGGATGCGTTTATCAATTGCAATGAATGTGCCACTCTAATGAAGGATGTTGTTTATGTGGGAGGGTGTAGGAGCTGTGGGGAGTGGGACATATGGGAATCCCTACACTTTTTGTGTAACATTTGTGTAATCTAAGCATCTTTTAAAAAATTAAAAAATATATTCTAAAAAATTCCAAAATAGATGTTGATGAAGACTAAAATATTAAATTACTGTTCTCATTTAATTTATTTAGATTATAAACAGAGAGGAATTCTGGGGACCTGTCTCTGAGAAATCAGTTTCTTTCAAAGAGCTTCTTGAAAAGGAAGATATTGGGGCCCAGGGTCACTTCAAGTACAGGGTTTTTTGTCTTGGAGAACTCAGAGGAAACAGTGAGACCCTCAGAAAAATCTGGGAGGAATAGAGGAACTGAGAACCCAGTCATAGTGATATTTCAAGGAAAAGAGTTCTGAGACAGAGGCAGTCCTGGGGAAGTCACAGACACATTCAGTGGCCATCTCCCAGCCCTTGCTTTCCCCTACCTCCTTTTCTAGTGTGCCCAGTCTGTTTCTATTCCTCAGCCTGAGGGGAGAGGCAAGGTTTAATCAAAAAGCTCAACTATACCTTAAACCCAGAAACCAGGAAAAAAACAACCCCAGATGCTTATCAGGGCAGGATTGAATACGTCCCCCACCCTGGTTTGAATAAATAGCCCACCCTTGGCAACATAGATTAGGCTATCCTTGAAATCTCTGGATAGTGCTCTTTCCCCAATGTGTGGTTACCTATAGATTCCCTTGGGTGAAGGACTGGGAGAATTATTACCATTTACATTTACCATGGAGTGGTAGGGTCCTTTCTTCTGTGGATGCAGACACTCCTTTAGTCAGAAGGTTCTGGGTCTGAGACTTGGCTCAGGTCTGGAAACTGGATAAGGTATAGTTACATTTTATAGGGGCAGGTACCCTCAGCCTTAGTCCTTATCCTCCTCCTCCTCCTCCTTCTTCTTATTCTTTGTTGTTGTATAAATTAAGTAATACCCTTATTTGCTGTCCATTTATCTCCACTACCACCCCTGCCCCAGGAATATTATGTAATCATTTCATAGCTCTCTGCAGGTCAGACCCTGAGTTGCCACTCCTGTCTTGCCACTCATTACAATAACTGTGCACAGCTTGCTTCTGATCGTTAAGGGCTACCACCTGTCCGCTATCATCCCCATTTCCATTTCTGTAACAGAATCTACTACCATCTTTTCTGGCCAACTAGAGAAAGCCATCACTAAGTTTCTCAGTGACATTGTTGTCCTTCTTACCAGCACAATCCTTGTTTCTTTGGTAAATAAGAGTATCATCCTAGCCCTCCCACAAAATATTGTCAGCTGGTGGGGTTTCCCACATTACACAGTGTATCACTCTAGCATGTTCACTCCTCTGTGCCTATTGATTCCTCTCTCAATTATTTGCCACAGCAGTTTTCATAATTTTATCTCATTTAGAGCAAGCCTTTGTTTTCTCAATCTTCCAAAGATCATCCTAGCAGTATGTTAACACTTTCTCCTTAGCCTTACTAGGGAGTTAAATCCTGTATCCCAGGAGAGTGGCAAATAAGGTCTCCCTTATCTAACTTTGTGTTCTGACCCTTTGATCCAGCCCCTCAGGAATGAATCCCATAAAAACTCTCCTAAATCTGGCCAGTATATGTTAACTAGCCGCTACAAATCCTTTGGTGTAATTCCCTTTCCTTCTTTAGGAGGTCCAGCAATTTCTGGCTGTGTTATATTGAAATTTGACCCTAGTCATTGGTCTAGTGGCTAGGAGAGGAGGCGGGGACAGATCCTGAGAGAAGAGCATTACTGTCTTGCAAAGAAGAAGCCTCTGCATCATCTTCAACAAGGGGGAAGCACTAGCCTTTAACAGGGTTGAGTGGACCGCTTCTACAGGCTCACAGTATTCAGGGGAATCTGGAGATTAAGGATTTTCAGTGTATTTATCTAGATTAGGGGTTCTTAACAAGGGGTCCATGAGCTAGAATTGAAATTCAAAAAAACCATTTTTCTTGTGGGGACATGTTGGTGTGATTGTGATATATTTATTAAATAATATACAGTATAGTGTGGACTTAGTAAGAGGTCTGTGGTTTTCATATGACTGGCAAAGGGGTCTATGGAACAAAAAACGTTAAGAACCCCTGCTCTGGATGGCTCCATTCTAGATGGAAAGACTTAGGGTCCCATGTCTTTCCAGTTATGCTCCTGATCTTGGAATGTCAGATTTACCACAGTTGATATGTCAAATTTCTTTGGAGCTCTACTACACTTATAATGAAATTTTCTTCCCTTTTACCTTCAGGAATTCAGAGTCTCTTTTTAGGCTACCAAGGAGGCCCTCTGGCTTTCATAGTTCACATTTAATTGATGATTAATTATCTTCAGCATTTTATTGTCCTTCTCCAATGTACCAATAGCAACAAGAAAAGCTGTCCCACTCCATAGTCCTTATAATTACTATGTACTCTGAGTCTTTCAGATGCTTAAGATACTCTTACTGGTGTTTTAATTTCATCAGTATCTCATCCCATTTCACCATTAGTGAAAGTTTCAACAATACACTATGACAACATTCTGGGGTCTATAAGTACTTTATCACAAGGATGGGGTCCTCACTAAAAGTAGGCCAGAGGGTAATCCAACTCCAGTGTCTCACTTTATAGTCTACTTTCTGGGATCCACCTGTCATCTACTGTCAAATGACGGATTCCCTGTAAGATAGACTATGAGATGAAGATTTACATACAGGGCATTTTTTGGAGGTTATTCTTGGGAACAACACCTGTGGGGAAAGAGAGAAAGAAGCAATATGAGGAAGATGAACAAGTTGGATTGTGATGCAATCTAACAGAGACCTCAGCCAGTCCTCTGAAAGCCAGAGCTAGGATGAATCTTCTGAGTGGTGTCAAGTTGACACAATGAGGTTGGCCCTTTGTATCCTTTTCAACAATCTGTCATTGGATTTAGGATGCCCCTGGAGAGAGAGTACAACCTTGGGAGAGGCAACTTCATTTAGCCAAGAGTAATTTCTAGAGAGAGACTCATCTATGAGCTATTAGTAACCAAAATTCTGGCAGTTCAGGCAATGAGTGCAGTAGTCCTGGAAGGGTGGAATCTTGGGTACACAAAAGCACCCGTTATATCATCATGATTGAGTTTACTTTTCCGTAAGTCTAGAATTTTAAACATCTTTCAGTCACTTTGGTGGCAAGTAAACCTGTGACCAGGACAATTCTTGGATGTGTGACCAAGCAGAGACTTTTGAGTAAATGGCTCAAGTTTTGAGAAATGGCTCATCTCAAGAGTTTTGTGTTACTGCAGCTGCCTTCAGTATAATTCACAATTGTTTCCAAAAATCCAAGACAATTACTCACTTATTTCTTCCCAAGAAATCCTCTTCCAATTTTACAAGTGAGGAAGGAATGTCATAATATTTAGAATAATAGAATGAGTTGGTATGCTTCTAGCAAAGCCAACACTACAATTGAACTTATTTCTAAACTGATAGTCCTGTTGATGAATGGCCAACAGAACAAGAATCTTCTCACTATCTTCTGAATTTGGTCCCTAAGCCTGCACATATATAACTTTTCAGAACAGGAATTTCTATTAACCCTTTTAATTATGACAACATTCAGTCTATGAAAATATTTGTTAAACTACTATATGTCTGTGACAAAATCTGTAAGATATGGAGCTGACGCAATATCAGTGACCCCCAAAAGTAAAGATGTAGCTTCTTTTATCATCATTTGACATGTTGAATGTAACTTTCTGTTTTTTCACTATGTATTTTTTCAGATGATAAAAATGTTGAGAGTAATAATTGACACATCAATTTCCTAGAACTAAAGAAGTACAGTTCAGAAGTAAATTCCTTGGGCTAACTTCAACATCTGAACTCAATTCAACTTAGATCCAATTCCTTTGATATTCAAAGAGAACCAGGGAACCTCTGATATCTGGAAGCAACACATTCTTCTCTTCTTGACTTCTGAGGATATCTGCAGTGCAGTTTTAATTGTAGAGGAAGAACACAGTCATGCACTGTGGTTAATCTTCAAACCATGAGAGCTGGTCACAGGACTGAGCAGATAACTAAACATTTTAGCTGTCAGTGATGTTTTAATAATTTTCCGAATGCTTTCTGAGGGCCTAACCTAAAAACTATTTAAATAAGCCAATTAACATTAACATACATATGGAAATAGCATGTATAAGTATATAAATTTATGTCATACTGTTTATAAATAATGAATCGCCCAGGGAGACTAGTTTTATATACAGTGCATTCTTCCCTTGGTGCTTATAGAATGTTTGGGAAAATGATAATGTTTTACAGCTGGAAAGCTATTGAGATGCTTTAAGTCAATGCTCCATATTTCTCTTCTAGATCCCAAATTCCTAGGAAATACTTGAGACAATGCAGAATCTTCAACTTTTCCTGGACACAGCACAACCTGGGTATGGGCTGCTTCTTCTGTACAAAAGAGCCACAGAGAATTTTTAAGAGTCTAGGATCATGTTCAACATCACTATGCAAGCTATACCAATGTTTGTCAGAATTCTGTGAGGGTGACATTGTTATCCCCATTTTATAGATGAAGATTCTTAGACACAGAAACATTAAATGTCTTGCCTTAAGTCCCAAAGCTAGTAAGAGTGGACCCATAATTCAAACCTGGGAAGTGTGCTTGGAGAGCTTGTGGCTTTAGTGACAGCTATGCTGACTTCTACTCACATTATTTATTAACAACATTCATAAAACCAGGAGTATTTGAGAAGGAGACAGGAATGAAAAATATTATGAATCTGATTACGGTATTTGATCCTGTTATGTTACCCAGTCAGTCAGGCATCTGCATTTGATTTGCAAACCTTCACAAGAATGATGATTCTCAATGGACCACAAAAGTTTCAGACACTCAAAAGGAACTGGATGGATACTGTTTTTGGTAGTAATGTTGAAAGTCCTGTTACCCAGACCATTCCTTTCAAATCTTTGAGTTATCCAGGTAGCATATTTGCTTTGCCAGCTAATTAATCTATTAAATGAAGTACACATGCATATCTATCAGAAGTGACTCTTGGGTTTCTTTCATTGTTTTTCCTTGGTTTCATTTTTCTAAATGAAAGTGTGAATTAAATTGTATTATCATATTTCACCTTTTTTCTGATTTTAAAATCAATACATAGTTAATATTAATTGAAAAAAATAACAGACTTTTCTGTTCATTTCCCTAGTCCAATCATCATCACTAATTGCACAGGCAACTCCAACAGTCTCTTCAATGAGTTCCTACAACCTCCTTAATACCTTCCAATCTCATCTAGGCACTGAAGCCAACATAATTTGCAAAACTAAATGGTTGCTCTTTAAGATAGCCTTCAAATCTCTGGCTGGTCTGACTGCTGTGTCTTTCTTCACTTGTCTCGTCCTAAATCACCCTCACTTTTATTTCTTGGGTTCTCACCCAGGATCTTTGGTGATCTAAATGTTGTTTCTTCTTCCTAGAATTTGCCTCCTTTGTCTAATTAACCCTTACTTACTCTTCAGGTCAATATCACTTCCCAATGGAAACCTTCCTGATTATCCAGAATTCTGTTTCTTTGTTATATGCACTCATGGCATCATGTACATTTCACTCATACAAATGTTTACACTTTTTCCATTTATAAATTTTCTGTGCAATTATTTGTTCAATACCAATCATTTTCCCTATACAATAAAGTTAAGTAGGTCAGCGACTAAGTTTATTTCCATTGTATTGCTAAAGCCTTATAATAATTGACATATAAAAGTTAAGCAATAACTAAGACAGGGATAAGATGGTGGCAGAGTAAGGAGCTCCAAGAGTCAGCTTGTCTTACAGGACTGTTAGTAATCACCCAGAGCTATCTAAAGTATCTGTTTGGGGGGCCCAGAAGAGCATCCTACAACATGCTTGAAAGAATGGAAGGAGGAGACTGCCCATCTGCACTGGAGATTCATGAACAGAGCACTCCACACCACAGAGACTGTTGTCCATCCTCCCACTGGTGGCACAAGCCCCCTCAGGAGCTAGTCCATGGCTGGAGTTGGAGGCTCCATTTCCCAAAAAGGGGGGTGGGGAACAGATGATTGGGCCCCAACTTCAGCTACTAATTAGTAAATTTGTCTGGTTAGTATATTCCTAAGAACAGCTAAAGTTTGAATCTGTCCAAGTTAGAAAGAGACTGGTAGCTGCCATTTTACTCTGCCCCCAAGCTGAGGGGAAGCAGGCTCAGTGAACATCACAGTGATGGTAGTGACTATCTCCTTTTCACCCAGATCAGACTGCAGCCCTAGCCTAGGCCCCAGCCCCATCTTCATCAGGGAAGAAGCTGGGGGGACCTGCACCAGCCTCTCCAGGCAACTGCAGGAGCTTTCAGCTGGCACAGACCAGATAGTTGGATACCTGGGACTCCATCCCCACCCCCCCAATAGGGTAGGTGTGGAGCCATGTTTCCTCAGCCACTCTGGGCAATTATAAGTGTGTTTGTCCAGAATGGACTGGTTTGTTAAGGGCCTTTGATTCCATCCCCACCTCCTGTCCATAGGATAGGAAGAGGGCTAAGGTTTCTTCAGCCTCTCTGGGCAATTGCAGGCATGTTTAGTCTACATAGACTGGATACTCAGACACCTGTAGTTCCATCCCTTCCCCCCAATAGGATAGGTGCTTTTGGCCTGCATGAACTGGACTGTTGGATGCCCATGGCTCCACCCCCACTCCTGATAGGACGAGAGGGTGTGGTGTTTCCCCAGCCTCTCTGGCCAACTGCAGGTGCTTTTGGCCTGCACAGACTGGTTTGTTGAGTGCCTTCAATTCCATCCCTGCCCCCCTCATAGGATAGGAGAGGGCTGGTGTTTCTTTACCCTCTCTAGTCAACTGCAGGTGTTTTCAGCTTGCACAGACTGGATACTTGTACACCTGTAGCTCCACCTTTGCACCCCAATAGGATAGGAGGGGTGCTGTGTTTCCTCAGCCTCTCGGACAACTGCAGGCACTTTTGGCCTGCACAGACGGGTTCTTTGTGTATTTGTCTGGCTATGGCTCCATCCCCATACCCCTATAGAATAAGAACAAGCTGGTGTTTCTTCAGCTTCTCTGGGCAATTGCAGGTGCTTTTGGCCCACACAGATTAGTTTGTTAGGCAACTGTGGATCCATCCACACCTGTTAAAGAGAATAAGGGACAGTATTCCCTCAACCTTTCAGGGCAACTGCAAGCGCATTCAGTCCACATGAATTAGATTGTTGGCTACTTCAGCAGGTCTATCCCCATCCCTGGCAGGAGAGGAGGGGTGCCAAAGCTACATTAGTCTACCTAGTCAACTGTGGTCAGTTTTCACCCACACAGTTTAGTTTGCTGCCCACACCTGCAGCTCCATCTTCACCCTGGAATGGTAGGAAGAGGTAGGAAGCTTCAACAATCTCTCTGGGCAACTATAGATGGTCTTGACATGCATAGCTTGGGTTACTGCACACAGCTGATCTCCATCCCTAGCCCTGGAAGAAGAGAAAGGTGGGAGAAGATTCATTGGTTCCTGGGGTAATGCAGGCAGCTTCAGCCTCCACAACTTACAGTACCAAATACATATGCAGCTCCTACTATACAACCAGAAAGGAAGAAAGGTCAAGAAAGCCCTAAACCAAAGAAAGAAACTGCATTCAGAATAAATACATGTAGGGAGCCAGATGCCAAAACACCAACAAAAATTTACAATCCACAACAAAAAACAGGAATATATGGCCCAGTCAAAGGAACACAATAAGCCTCCAGATGATATAAAGGTGTTGAGACAACTAATCATAGATGTTCAAACAAATCTCCGTAATAAATTCAATGAGATGGCTAAGAGATTAAGGACATCAAGAAGAAACTGGGTGAACACAAAGAAGAATTTGAAAGCATATGTAGTAGAACAACAGATCTTATGGGAATTAAAGGCATAATAAATGAAGTTTAAAATACAGTAAGGCATATAATAGCAGATTTGAGGTTGAAATGATCAGTGAGCTTGAAGACTTGGCCTATGAAAGCAAACATAGAAAAGAACAGATAAAGAAAATAATGGGGGAAAAAATTGAACAGGGTCTCAAGGAGCTAAATGATAGCAAGAGACATGCAAACCTACATGTCATGGGTGTTCCAGAAGAAGAGAAGGGAAAAGGGGCAGAAGGAATATTTGAGGAAGTAATGGTAGAAAGTTTCCCAACCCTATTGAAGGACATAGATATCCATGTCCAAGAAGCACAACATATCCCCATCTGAATAAATGTGAAGACCTAATCCAAGACATATACTAATCAGAATGTCAAATGCCAAAGAAAAAGAGAGCAATCTGAGAGCAGCAAGAGAAAAATGATGCATAACATATAAGGGATACCCAATAAGATTAAGTGCCGATTTCTCATCAGAAATCATGGAGGCAAAAAGGCAGTGGTATGATATAAGATACTGCAAGAGAAAAACTGCCAGCCAAGAATCTTGCCAGCAAGATTGTCTTTCAAAAAATGAGGGCAAGTTTAGAAACTTCACAGATAAACAGAAATTGAGAGAGTTTGTAACCAAGAAACTGGTTTTGCAGGAAATATTAAAGGGAGTGCTACAACCTGAAAAGAAAAGAAAGGAGAGAGAAGCTTAGAATAGAGTCTAGAAATGAAGATTATATCAATAAAAGTAACTAACAGTGTAAAAAGAGTAGTGAAAATAAAATATGGCAGATAAAACCCAAAGATCAAAATGATGGAAATAAGAACTGACTTAAATTCCATATTCAAAAGACACTGACTGGTGGAATGTATAAGAAAATATGAACCATCTATACGCTGTCTGCAAGAGACTAATGTTAGACCCAAGGATACCAACAGATTGAAAGGGAAAGGTGGGAAAAAGATATTCCACATATGCTGTAACAACAAAAAATCTGGAGTAGCTTTCTTGTATCAGATGAAATAGATTTTAAAAGCAAAACTGTTGTTAGAGACAAGGAAGGACATTATATATTAATAAAAAGTGTAATTCATGAGGAAGAAATAACAATCATAAATGTATATGCACCTAACCAGGATTCTCCAAATTACATGAGGCAAACACTGGCAAAACTGAAGGGAGAAATGAATGTTTCTACAATAAAATTGGAGACTTAAATGCACCACTTTCAGCATTTGATAGAATATCTGGACAGAGAATCAATAAAGAAACAAAATGCTGGAATAATATGATAAATCTACTAAACCTAATAGACATATACATAACATTGCACCCCAAAACAGCAGAATATACATTCTTCTCAAGTGCTGATGGCTCTTTCACCAGGTTAGACCATATGTTGGGTCACAAAGCAGATCTCAATAAATTCAACAGGACTGAAGTCATACAAAGCACTTTCACTGATCATAATGGAATAAAGTTGGAAATCAACAACAGGCAGAAAAAGGGAAAATTCACAAATATATGGAGAGTAAACAACACACTCCTAAATAATCAGTGGATCAAAGAAGAAATTGTGAGAGAAATCAATAAATATTTCATGACAAATAAAAATGAGAACACAACATATCAGAACCTATGGGATGCAGCAAAGGCAGTGCTGAGAGGGAAATTTATAGCCCTCAATGCTTACACTGTAAAAGAAGAAAGAGCTTAAATCAATGACCTAACTACATGGCTGGAGGAACTAGAAAAAGAACAGCAAACTATTTCCAAAGCAAGCAGAAGGACTGAAATTATAAAGATCAGTGAAGAAATAAATGAAATTGAGAACAACAGCAACAAACAGCTGAGAGAATTAACAAAACCAAAAGTTGGTTCTTTGAGAAAATTAACAAAACTGACAAACCTTTAACAAGACTGACAAAGAAAAAAAGAAAGAAGATGCAAATTGAATAAAATAAAAAATGAAAATGGGGACATTACTATTAACCTTACAGAAATGAAAGAGATCATAAGAGGATGCTATGAACAACTGTATGCCAACAAACTAGACAATGTAGATAAAATGGAAAAATTCCTAGCAACATATGAACAACCTACACTGACCCTGGACAAAAAAGAGGACCTCAACTAACCAATCATAAGTAAAGAGATTGAAACAGTCATCAAACAAGTCCCCAAAATGAAAAGCCCAGGACCAAGTGGCTTCATAAGTGAATTCTACCAATCATTCAAAGAAGATTTAAAGCCAATCTTGCTCAAACTCTTCCAAAAACTTGAAAAAGAAGGAACACTACCATACTCATCCAATGAAGCCAATATCACCCTAATACCAAAGCCAGGTGAAGATACCATGAAAAAAGAAAATTACAGACTTGTTCTCTTATTGAATACAGGTGCAAATATCCTCAAGAAAATCCTTGCTAATAAAATCCAAAAATACATTAAAAGAATTATTCATCATGATTAAGTGGATTTTATACCAGGCATGCAACACAAGAAAATCAAACAGCGTAAAATACCATATTAATAAATCAAAGAAGAAAATCATGATTCTATCAATTCATGCAGAAAAGGCATTTGACAACATACATCATACTTTCTTGATAAAAATACTGCAAAATATAGGAATTGAAAGGAACTTTCTTAACATGATAAAGGCTATATATGAAAAACTCACAGCTAACATTGTACTCAATGGTGAAAGAACAAAAGCTGAGATCAGGAACAAGACAAGGATGCCCACTGTCATGACTGCTGTTCAATATAGTGCTAGAGGTTATAGTTAGAGCAATCAGGCAAGCAAAAGAAATAAAAGGCATCCAAATCAGAAAGAAGAAGTAAAATTTTTGCTATTTGCAGATAATATGATCTAAACCTAGAAAGTCCTGAAAAATCTACAACAAAATTGCTAAAGCTAATAAATGATTTCAACAGAGTGGAAGATAAAAGATTAATACACAAAAAATTGGTAGTGGTTCTATACATTAGTAATGTGCAATCTGAGGAGGAAGTCAGGGAAAAAATTCCATTTAAAATAATGACTAAAAGAATCAGATATTTAGAAATAAACCTAACCAAGGATATAAAGTACTTGTGTTCAGAAAACAACAATGCATTGCTAAAAGAAATTTAAGAAGGCCTAAGTAAGTGGAAGAACATTCCATGCTCATGGATTGGAAGACTAAATATTGTTAAGATGTCAATTCTACCCAAATTGATATACAGATACAATGCAATCCCCATAAAAATTCCACCAAATTTTTTTAAAGAAGTGGGAAACACAATTATCAAATTTATTTGGAAGGGTAAGCAGCCCTGAATAGCCAGAAACACCTTAAAAAGGAAGAGCAAAGTTGGAGGACTCCTTCTTCCAGACTTTAAATCATATCACCTAGCTACAGTGACAAAAACAACATGGTACTGGCATAAGGATAGATACATAGACCAATGGAACTGAATTGATAGTTCAGAAACAGAACCTCACATCTATGGTGAAGTGATTTTTGACAGAACTATCAAACCCACCCAGCTGGGGCAGAACTGTCTAACAAATGGTGCTGGAAGAACTGGATATCCATATACAAAAAAAAAGAAAGAGGACCCCTATCTCACACCTTACACAAAAATTAACTCAAATTGACCAAAGACCTAAATATAAAAACTAGAACTATAAAACTCTTAGAAGAAAATGTAGGAAAACATCTTCAAGACCTGGTGGTAGGTGGTGGATTCTTAAACTTTACACCAAAAGCATGGGCAGTGAAAGAAAACATGGATAACTGAGACCTCCTCAAAACTAAACTCTTTTGTGATTCAAAGGGCTTTGCCAAAAAGGTGAAAAAGCAGCCCACTCAATGGAAGAAAATATTTGGAAATCACATATCCTATGAGGGTTTGATTTCCATTCTATCTAAAGAGATCATACAACTCAACAATAAAAGAGCAAGAAATCCAATTTAAAAATGGGCTAAAGACTTAAATAGACTTTTCTCCAAAGAGGAACTATAAATGGACAAAAAGCACATGAACAAATGTTCAATATCATTAGCTATTAAGGAAATGCAAATCAAAATGACAATGAGATATCATCTCACACCACATAGAATGGCCATTATTTTGAAAAAAACAAAAAACAAAAACAATAAGTGCTGAAGAGGATATGGAGAACTAGGAACACTCTTCCACTGTTGGTAGGAACATAGAACGGAGCAGCTTCTGTGGAAGACAATTTGGTGTTTCCTCAGGAAGCTAAATATAGAACTGACATGAGCCAGCAATTCCTGTACTAGGAATTAATCCAGAAGAACTGAAATAGTGACACAAACAGACATTTGCAAGTCAATGTTCACAGCGGCATTATTCACAATTGCCAAAAGATGAAAACAACCCAAGTGCCCATCAACTGATGAATGGATAAGCAAAATGTGGTATATATATATGATAGAATACGATGCTGCTGTAAGAAGAAATGAAATTGGGACACATATAACAAGAATGAACTTTGAAGATATTATGCTAAGTATCTTTTTGTGTCTGGCTTATTATTTAAGCCAGACACAAAAAGACAGATATTGCATGGTCTCACTAATATGATCTAAATATGAAGAATAAATGCATAGAGTTAAAACCAAGAGAATAGGTAATTAGGAGTTAAGATGAGGGCTGAGAAGTGGTACTGATGCTTAATGTATGTAGAAGTTCTAATTAACTTGACTGTAAACATGTGGAAATGGATAGAGTTAATGGTAATATAGTAAATAGAACTAATGAAGTGGATTTATAAATGGGAATGTGGCTGAAAAGGGTAGTGTAGGGATTTAAATGTCAATTGAAAGAAAGCTAGAGAATAATCTAGGGACTGCATAACATAGTGAACCCAGAGATGGATGAGAATTGTGGTTAATAGTACAAATACAAGAATGCCCTTCTATGAACTAGAACAAATGTATATCACTATTGCAAGGTGGTAAGAATGTGGAGAAGCATGGGAAAAATGCAATTAATATAATCCATGGACTATAGTTAACAGCAATACTGTAATATTTTTGCATCAATGTCAAAGATGTATTATGTTAATAATAGGGGAGTATGGAAAAAAATATACCAAATGTACGCTACAGCCCATAGTTTGTGGTAATAGTCTGATGATATTTTCTCATAAATTGTAACAAATATTCCACAGCAATGTAGTGCATTGGTGGAGCAGTGTTGTATGGGAATTCTACATATGTATATGATTGTTTTGTAAGTTCAAAACTTATTTAATAAAAATATAATTTTAAAAAGTTAAGCAATGAATATTTATAGAAAAATAAACTGACTTCTAGTAGAATTACAGTTTCGGAGAAGATGGCGCTCACTGGGACATGGAGACTGATGATTGTAGGCAGGAGGTTTATTGAGAAGCTCTCCCAATGGAAGGGGGTCTAAAGAATAGACTTCAGCCCACCCCTGGAAGGGGAATATGAATTTATACAGTACCTTCCTAGGTGGGGAAATGATAGTCAGTGGGAGGGATTGAGTGTCTGAGTGAAGTACAGGGGCCAATAGGAAGCCCTAGAGGTGAAAATTTTCCCTTGTATGACTAGAGAGTAATGATCTGGGGCCTTATGTAGTCTTGATATGCTGGAGGGGCTTGTGGTTTCAGGTCCCACAGGGATTGATATTGTCACTCATGCAGCAGAAAGACACCATTTTCGTATTCCTGAGTTGTTGACTCTACGATTCAGTGTATGAATCAGACAAAAAGCTGTAAGAGACAAGGACCAAAAAGAAGCAGCAGCAATATTATCAGTAATGGTGTTATAATGGGTAAAAGGATTGATTTTAAGGGTGAATAAAAATTAGAGAGGTATGAGGATAGCCATGATTGATTCCCACAGTTATTATTTTTGGGCTCTTTGAATGATTTCTATGCTTTCTTTTAAGACTTTAAGTTATTTTATGGAGCATATGAGTGGCTTGGTAATTAAAGGAGAAGAAGGGATGCCGTCAACTCCCACAATAGAGATCAAGGAAGTAGATAAAGGTCCTGAATGTTCTAGGAGGACTGAATATGTGGCCCCCATGTCAATTAAAAAGGAGATCAGCTTACTTCCAACCTTGATGATAACACTTGGTTCATACTTACTGATGAAGATATGGGGCCATCTGAACTCGGGACCCATCAGTCATCTTTTGTCAGTCTAAGAAGATCTGGAAATGAAGATTTTGGCTCTGGATCTGTAGGATGCACTGGAGAAACTTTTCTGGAAACCGGGTTTTCAGGACAGTCTGACTTCCAATGACCTTTGTGCCAACTCACCGGGCAAGTTCCTGGTGGGAGCCTTGGATCTAGGCAGAACATGCCCAATGCCCTTCCTTTCTGCATGTGAAACAGGGTCTGGGTGGTGGCCGAAGGGAAGAAGAGGGATTGGGTTTTCAAGAATCAACCCTGAGGCAGCAGCAAGGAGGGAGGCTTTAGCTTGATCCTGTTTATGTTTTTCTAATTTGGCTTCCTCTTCTCTATTGTTAAATGCTTTGAAGGCTGATTTAATTAAGTCTTTCTGAGGTGTTTGAGGGCCATCCTCTAACTTCTGTAGTTTCTGTCTAATATCAGGATAAGATTGAGTAATGAAGTGAATGTGTAAGTGCAGTTGATAAGAATCCGAATCAGGATCTAAATTAGTATATTTAAGGAGAGACTTAGTTAATCTATTCATGAAGGCAGCTGGATTTTTCTCAGGTTTCTGTGAGATCTCTTT
This sequence comes from Cabassous unicinctus, assembly GCA_029593785.1. Lineage (NCBI taxonomy): Eukaryota > Metazoa > Chordata > Mammalia > Cingulata > Chlamyphoridae > Cabassous > Cabassous unicinctus. Next base: position 19,039 of record JAQZBX010003516.1, on the reverse strand, counting down.
AATTTTATCATAATTAACTGCCTTAAAGGCAGCCTTCTTCATGCCTTCTCTTATGCAGGTTAAGAAATGGGCCAAGCGAGCAAGGTCAGTGGAGACTGGTTGCTAATCCCAGGGGGGCTTAGTGGTTGGAACTGCAGTGGTGTCTATTGGGATCTTGGGTAAGCATGGGATCTGTGAAAGCAGTAGCAGCAGCCCAGATGTGGTTTTTTCCTCGAGTTGTGGAGGAGGTAATGATAACATATGTGTCCTGATAAGTGAGGTCATATGAGTGAGTGAGATGTTGAAATTCTTTAATGTAAGTAGCAGGGTTTTCAGAGAAAGATCCTAACCAGTCCTCTATCTGGCTTAAATTTGAGAGTGAGAAAGAAACGTGTACTCTGATTATTCCTTCAGCTCCTGCTACTTCCCGTAGGTGTAAGAGAGGAGTTGGTGTCTGTGTGGAGTTAGGAGTTTGCATGCTGGTGGAGATGGAAGGCTGCGGCACAGAAGGAGGGAGAGGTAGCCCCCGTGAGCAAGTAAGAGGAGGGGAAAAGGGAGGGGCAGAAGGCAGCAATGATGGCAGCAGGGGATGAAGAAGGGGTGGAGGGTGAATCCAGAGATAATACCAGAGGATTTTATGGAGGAAGTACAGGGGGGGCGGGATCTGAGGGATCAAAGTCGGAGTGTTCAGAAGTTTTGGGGGGTGGAAGTGATGAGGAGGAAGGTTTCTGAGGAGGTTTCTGGTGTAAAAGACAAGTTTGGTAAGAAGAACAGGATTGGTAGAGGAAGGGGTGATTGCCAAGGTAAAAGAAGGCTTGAATGTAAGGGATTTCTGACCACCTGTCATTGCACTGGATAAAGTTCTCTAAGCTTCAGAGAACTTGGAAATCAAAAGTGCCATTCTCTGGCCATTGCCTTTCATTGTCCAATTTGTATTGCGGCCACACAGAGGTCAAATAGAAAATGAGCTTTTTAGGTCTGATGTCTCCTTCTGGGTACAGAGTTTTAAGGTTATGAAGGAGACAGCCCAGAGGCATGGTTTTTGGGGGGAACTGAAATTGAATTCCCCATTTTAGGTGGCTTGGGTGAGACTAAGGATCTCTAGAACAAGAGAGATTCTGAGTGAGACATGAGTCCCCAAATCAGTCAGAAATTTCCAAGGAAACAGGAAACCACATTTGGAGCCAGACGTCTCCAGAGCCAAGGGGTTTCTTTCCATGAGGACACAGGCCTTCTGCCCACTGTGGCCCTCAGGACAGTGAGAATCACTGACCTAGCACTAGGATTTTCAGCAGGTTTCCCTGGACAATGGAAAAAGGAGAGAGAGAGAGAGCAGGATACTCTGGCGGAGAAATCCTTAACTCACCCAGCCAAGATTTGATGTCCGGTGTTGGACAGGTGTTCGGCTGCAGCAGGGGGGGAGATTCCTCACCAATCAATCAGTCTCAACGTGACCCCAGTCCCGGGTTTTCATCACCAAATGTTGGAGAAAATGCAGTGCTCACTGGGACACGGAGACTGATGATTGCAGGCAGGAGGTTTATGGAGAAGCTCTCCCAACGGAGGGGTTCTGAAGAAAAGACTTCAGCCCACCCCCAGAAGGGGGAATATGAATTTATACAGTCCCTTCTAAGCAGGGAAATGATGGTTGGTGGGACGGGGTCGAGGACTCGAGTGAGGTGCAGGGGTCAATAGGAAGCGCTAAAGGCAAAAATTTTCCCTTGTATGGCTAGAGGGTAATGAACTAGGGAGTATGTATTCTTGGAATGCTGGAGGGGCTGGTGGTGCCTTGATTTGGAGGGGGTGGAGGTTTTTATCTCACTTTACTCCTGTCTTCACATGGTTTCTTTGTTCAACCTTTGGAGGAGTGCTGTGATTTTAGGCACATAGGCTGTGAGGCGGGGCTTGTCTTTCCTCCATGTATGTCAGGGGGAATTGAGTCACAGCTTGTTAATTATTGCAAACCTAGTGAGGGGGGACTTATACACTGTATAAGATTTTAGTAATAATTAAAACCTCTTAGGAATCTCTTTTCTATAAATGTGTAAAAATTTATTCTTCTAATAACAGTATAGTAAAAAGTTGATTGTATTCTTTACAAAATTAAATATTATATTTTATAAGAAATCCTGAATTATTTAATAGGCATGAAATACTATATCAGTATCATTTTATTTACATTTCTTTAAATATTTTTTCAAATTCATATTGGCCATTTGTAGTTTTTTTCTGACGCCTATAGCTGATCTTTGTTCATGCTTCTATTGTAGTGCTAATGTGTTTCTTAATGACTCAGAAGTATTCTTTAACCACGGGTCCTATGATTTGAAAATATTTTCCTTCATTTTGAGATTTGCTTTTAAACTGTGTTTACAGGATTTTGGGTATTGGGAAATATTAAAATATGTGTAGTTAAATTTACCAATCATTTCCTAATGATTTTTTAATAATTTTATGTCTGAAAAGGCATTTTTTAAAATTCTGAGATGAGGTAAAGAGTAATATTTTTTTCTAGTTTTGAATAACTTTATTCTTTATTATATTTTCTTATGGTTACTTTCATAACTTAGGTGAATAGAACTAGATAAATGATAATATTTGGTTCATGGCAGTATCATCTTTGTCCATGCACAACTCACTTGTTTTAATTCATTCATTGTTAAATAATACAATGAATACATTGAATTCCATTATCTTTCAAAAAATGTTCACAAAAATACCCACTATTTTAATTATGTATTTATAATCTTCTTGCTTTTTGTAAATGCTTTAATTATACATAGATAAACTATTGTGTATATATATACATTAATATATGTATACTTAATATGTGCATAGGTGAAATTAAATGTATATAAATATATGTATGTAAGTATATGCACATAAAAATACATAGCATATATAAATATATATGTATAACATACACACATATATAAATATATGTATATGAATATATATGCATGCAGACATATATTGCTTATTTTGAACTTTATAAAAAGTCATATTTTTATAGTATTCTGTCAGCCGTTTGTTTTATTACTCATTTTTAACCAAGATTCATCCTTATTATTATATAGAGCTGCAATTCATTCATTTTTATTGTTGCCCAATATCCAATTATATGCCATAATTTGTTCATCCAGTCTCCTGTCAATGAGCATTTGGTTTCTTTCCAAAATTTTTATTATTGCAAACAGTTTTGCTATATTCTTTTGCATATCTTCTATACATTTTCAAGAGTTTCTCTTAAGTATGCATAGAAATCAATTTAGTTGCAATTTCTGTGATATACATTGTACACAATTTCATTTAATATTACAGAAAATATCAAAAATCTTACCAAAGTCATTGTAACAATTTACATTCCATCAGCAATGTAAAGGAGATCCCACTGATCCACATTTTCTCCAACACTTGCCACTGTTAGATTTTCTTAATTCCTACCAAGTAAGTGGGTATAAAATTGTATCTCATCTGGTCTTGATTTGCTTGCCCTGAGTAAGTTTGCACAGATTTTCACACGTGGTCCTGTGTGTTTCCTCTTCTGTGAAATGTCTGTTCATGTCTTTTAGCTATTTTTCTATTGGACTTTGTCTTTTTCTCATTGATTTGTAAGCATTCTTAATATATTTTTAGAGTAATCCTTTGTTCTTTATATGTGTTGCAAATATTTATACTAATTTGTTGTTTGTTCTTTTAGCTTTCTTTAAGAAGTATTCTAATAAACATTCTTAAAAATGAAATTCAATATTTGCGTTTTTTTCCTTTTTGGTTAACATGTTTATGTCTTTAGAAAACCCTTCACCTATATTTTCATCTAAAAATTTTCAAGTTTTTCTTTAAACATTTAATTCTTTAATCTACTTGGGTTTGGTTTTTGAATGCCTGAGTATGGTTTGAAATAGGGTACTAATTTCATTTTTTCCATATAGTTAACTGATTTTTCAAGCTCCTCTTATCAATTAGTACCTCCTTTCCCCAGTGACTTGTTATTCCACTGGTGTTCTCCTTCAAAGTCCATATGTGTGTATTCATTGGCTCTGTATATCATTTTGTATATCTCCTTCAACAATCAGTATTTGGATTTTGGAACCTAAATATTTCTGCATTTGTATTTCACTGCCTTAAATGCTATAACTCTGTAAAAGGGTATTGATATCTGGTAGAGCAATCCTTTACTTCTCACTTTTCTTATTTAGATATACATTGGCTATTTGTCATTCCACATAAATTTTAGATTAGCTTGTATTGCTCCATAAAATATCTTGTTAGAATTTTCATTGGAGTTGCATTGAATGTATAGATAATTTGGGGGGGAAAGTAACATTCTGACAATATTGAATGTTTCTCTAAATATATATGGGATATCTTTCCATTTTTTCATATCCTCCTTAATGTTTTTTTAGAGTAAACTTTTATTAACTTCCACATACAGATTATGCAAATCTTTCCTTGGGTTTATCCTTAAGTTCTTTATAGGTTTTGTTACTATTGTAACTATTGCCTTTTTAAACTTTCTTTTTCTAAATTTTATTGCCAACACATAAAAATGCAATTCACTTTTGAATATGGATTTTACAGCCTGTTAATTATTTCAAATCTCTTTTAAGATTTTTAATAATGTGCCTGTAGATTCTACCAGGTGTTTGTATGACATTCGTGCCATTTGCAGATAATTACAATTTTATATATATCTTCCCAATCTTTATGACTCTCTTCTTTTTTTCTTTTCTTATTATACTAGCTAGGTCCTCATAGAATTGGTGCAACAAGTTTGATAGGGATGTTTGTTCTAAAGGTTCTAACATTTTATGGTTTTGGATTGTATTAATTTAGATTTTTATGGATAATTTATCAGATTAAGGAAACTCTCTTCCAATTTTAGCTTACTAAGGATTTTATCATAATTTCATTTTCTACATATACTGAGATGATCTTATTCGTTTTCTCCTTTTGTTTATTGATTTTTTTAAATGATCTTTAAATATTTTATGATATTAAACCTTCTTTGAATTTCAGGGATAAATCTTAACTTCATCATACCTATGTGTGTTTATAAACTATTACATTCGGTTTTCTAATTTGTTGTCCAAGATTTTTGCATCTATATCCATAGATGAAAAAGGCCAACATTTTCATTTCTCATTCTACCCTTGTCTGATTTTGGAATCAAACTTTATAATGTCCTTAAAGTGAACTGAGGACGATTTCCAGTATTCCTTGACACTTTGAAAGATTTTGTATAAGATTGGATGAGCTATTCATTGAAAAGTTGTTAGAATTCACCTGTAAAACCATCTAGGCTTGGTGTTCTCACTGTGGGAAATCTTTTCTCTCCTACAGTTGACTATTTATTACTACTATAAGGAAAACATAGCCTACACAATTGATACCCACAAACGACCTAGTAAGGCCAGTTCATTCAGTTTTTTAAAAACTTGTATTAACGTTTTAATTGTTTGCACTCATGGCAAAAATTCATTAAACGATCTCAGTTAGCAGACTAAAACTATGTATCTTTCCTAAAACTTTGAACACTTTAAAACCTCTCCCCTTTGAATGTCAAACTATATCTCTAAGGCAGAAAGCTTACATGTACCCTATGGAAAGTTTCTTTGATTGTGAAAGAATGATGTTTTGTAAAACTTTTTTCAAGTAAAAAATTTTATGAAAAAAACATATATAATCTTGTACATTTTGTGTTCATTCATGTTTTTCTGAAGACAATGCTGGTATTCTCTAGCCTAAATTTTTCAATATTGTAATTATAATTATTTTAGTCAAGTTTTTGTTCTACTTACATAACACTTACATTGTTATTACTTGACTTTTTCTTTGTCAACCTTTTTTTACTTTTTGTTATGGAAATTTCAAATGTCATTAAGAGATTTGTATAATGATCCCATGTACTATTCTCCCAGTTTGAATAATGATCAAATAATGGAAAATCTTGTCTTAAATATACTCTCACTTTTCTCCAACTCCCAGAATATATTGAAGTAAATATGAATAATCATATGCTTTCATTTTTAAAAGTATCTGAACACATAGACCCTTTAGGGGGGATCTATAAGGTGAAACTAATTTCATAATAATACTAAGATTTTGGTTGCATTTTCCCTTCTCATTCTGTCATGAGTGGACAGTGGTGTTTTCCAGAGACTACATGACATGTGATATCACAAAGGGTTGAATACAAAAGCAGATAAGAGAATCCATTTGTCTTCTATTAAGAAAGATATTTGATATATTTGAAAAAATGTAAAATAATGCTACTCTTCTCACTAGTTCCCTTTTTTGGAAAATAGAATTAGTTTTTATAAAAATAAGCTATGTTAGCATGGTATTGGATTATTATTGCTATTTTTACATGAATTTATAAACATTTTTAAAATTTCTGAGTGTTATATATTGGTATGTATGCATTAGAAATAAAACTCAAAAATGAAATATCTTTAGTTCCTCAATCAATTTTTAAATTATAAGAGATTCTGAAACCAAAAAGTTTGAGGGAGGGCTAGTGCTCTAACTTATAAACACTTTAAAAAACCATAGACATAATACCACCCTCTGCAGTAAGAACTGACAATAATCTGATAAAGTCATTAAATACTATAGTCAGTATTCAAATACCCAATTTCATCATCACCTTTTTTTGTGGTTGTTGTTTGTATGATTTGTTTGTTTAAATCAGAATCCAAATGAGGACTATATCACATAATTTGTCTTTTAAATCTGTAAGTTCCCCTCCATTGTTTTTCTTTTAATTTATTTGTTGAAGAGAGTGGGTTCTTTTTCCTGTATAGTGATTTGCAGTTTGGATTTTGCTGACTGCATCCCCCCACGGTGTCATTTGACATGTTCCTCTGCACCATTTCCCATATATTTTTAGTTAGATGTAAAGTTACGAGCAGATTCAGATTTAATTTTTTGGCAAAAACACCTCATGCATGTTGCAATGTATGTCTTTTTCTCTTTGTTGTTACTAGTCATTCATGATCATTGTTTAGATCTATTAATTTGCTGGCGGTTACAAAATGGTGACATCATAACTATTTTTCCTTCTTCATTTATTAACTGGAATAGCTCCATAGAAAGAAAAATTTTCTCTTGAACTGTTTGCTGTATTAGGTACTATTTTCTTTTGGACTCCAGAACAATTGCAGAAGCTTTGCTAATTCTATTTCATCTCTACAAAGGTCCTCTTCTAACCTTGGCTAAAAGCAGAACACTTGGGATAGTAATTGGACGATAATCCTCACACATAGGACCAATTAAACCAACGGTTAAGAATTTAACACTCCTCTTCAGTTTGAAGGCAGCAAAGTTGATTCTTGCCTTTGGAAAATAAAATGGGAAGAATGAATTTTACTCCAAAATATATGTGAAGTGTTTCACTTAATACATGCTCAGAAAGTCTGTAAACTGACAGCCATAATTTATTTGTACTCGTGATATCATTTTGTTGAAAGTTCCTTTTGTTCCATAGGCATGAGGTCAAAAGCCTGAAATAGACTCTATTAATGTATATTGTAATGATATATTTTTTAAAAATTACCGTTCACATGCACAATTCTAGCATTCTCTCTTCTAGCTCTACAAAAACCATTACCACTTAAAAGATTGTTTAATCCAACAGCAGCAGAGAAGTGAAATACACTTGAAGCAGTAGATTTGTCCAGGGTCTCTCTCTACTGGCTCAGCCTGTACACACTGTCAAGCTCCATCTAGCTCCACATTGCCTGAGGACCAGTATATATTCTTCACACAGATGCTGTATATTTTTATTTCACCCTGCATAAACTGTCAGCATAAACTCAAGGCACCATGTATATATGTTATCTAAATCTAAATTCTTAAGATTTTCATTTCTTGTGGATAAACAACAAAGAATGAAATGTGTTTTTTTGTTGTTGTGTTTTTGTGGTTTTTGGGGGTTTGTTTTTTTGTTTGTTTGTTTGTTTTTTTGCTTTCTTTGGAGTTTCTGCTGAAGGTCAAGCTGACATGTGAATGGTCACAATGCAAGCAGCGCAGCATGTTAGTATTCTCAATACTCTTCATCAAAAGTTATTAATTTCAAGAGTGGTGACAGTGTTTTGTGGATTGATTCAGAAAAATGTCTGAGGATGCTTAATTCAGAGTTGACCAAATGTACTTTCCACTAATTAACATCTATTCATTTTTTTCCAGTTCAGAAAAGGTGAACAATAAATAAAGGAATGTTCTTCTGCTACAAGGTAAGAATGTGGTGATACATGGGAAAATATAACTAATATAACTTATAGACTATAGCTAACAATAATATTGTAACATTTTTGTAGCAAAAGCAAAGAATGCATGTGAATGCTAAAGGTCAAAAAAAGAATTTGGGATTTTAGTTTTATGAGATATGAATATAATTAAGCATTTTTTTCTTCTTCATTTTCTTCATTAGCAAGGAGAACTTGATCATGTCATTTAACCAATCTGTGCTCATCTGTGTATCTTTCTCAACACTGGAAGAACAATTGAGTTTGTTTTTAGGATTAGATGAGATAAAATGCCTGGAAAGCATTTTTTGGAGAAATGCTTCCATTAACTTGTTAAGCTCTTTTTTGTCTGTTATTTTATTTTTTGAATTTGAACTAATGTTTACTTAAAAATAAACAGGGTCAGATTCACACCCAAATTGCAAAAAAAAAAAAAAGGTAAAAAAAATGATCCAAAGGGGT
>JAQZBX010003516.1:0-10249 GCA_029593785.1 Cabassous unicinctus | reverse complement strand
GGATACCTATGTGTTTCATTTCATAAATCGCTACTAAGAATGATTTGGATGCTAATTTTCAGGGTATAAAGGATTCTCATACACATCTTCTTAGTGAAAATTCACAAAATTCCCTTGAATTTCCTGTGTCCAAAGCCCATGCTCTTTCTTTCATTCAGTCCTCTCCTAGGTTTTATTTGCTTTGTTTTGTTCTTTAAAGAATATTTTAAATATATAATCTCATTCTGTTTACATGATGTATTTCAAAGGAACCATGTTTCAGTTTAATTCCAAATTCATTTGGGAAGCAAGTGCCAATTACCTAAGAGATAACATCTAATTTCTAGTCTCAAGAAGCTTATGACTTTCTGAGTAGACATGGCATAGAAGAGAGTAATGGGAAGTTATCAATACACACAGTTTATGTCAGAGTGATAGTGAAAACAAGAGCACCAAATCAGACAGAAGAAGAAGCTATAGGTCAAAAAGGCCCAGGAGCACTTCTTGGAGGAGGTGGGGTTCTCAAAGTGTGAGTAAGATTTGGCTGAAAGCAATGGGATTTCAGATGAGGAGGGCAGACATGACATGAAGGACACTCTTTGGGGTAGATCTATTTGGTTGAAGCAAAGAGTTCATGATAGTGGGCAGAAGAAAGCAAGCTGAAAAAATAGATGAAGATGCAAGCCTACAGGACTAAAGGATTTATCAAATGAAAGTCATTAAAGATTTTGGTGTAGATAAATTGTATGATGCAATAAATATTTCTGGAAAAAGTAATTTTCAGATTATGAATAAAATAGTTTTGGAGAGACCAAAGACAAAGTGGGTATAGAAAACTGCATAAAGCAGATGAAACCTGAGATGTCTTAGTTTGCCTAAGCTGCTATCACAAATAACTCACAATGGATTGGTTTAAACAATGGGAATTTTTGGTTCACAGTTTTGAAGCTATAATTTCAAAATCAATATATTGGAAATGCTTGCTTTCTCCTCAAAGACTGAGGCATTCTGGTGATGGCTGCTGGCACTCTTTGGGGTTCCTCAGCTTCCTAATCATATAGTAATGTCTTCTCCTTTCTTCTCCAGGTTCTTGTAGACATCTAGCTTTTTCCTCTACTGTCCTGGCTAACAGAGAAACTAACGGAAAACTACAACAATCAAATCCAAGCAGAAATACTAATGGCTAGACACTTCAGTAATAGAGGTTTGGGTCACCCCACCAGACAAAGAACCAAGACTAGGTCATCTGCTTGCTGAGGGTAAAGAGAATATGGAATGGGTATTGAAAGAAGGTAGTTATAAATACAAGCTACATCCATGTGACCAGTTGTAGCAATGAGGACTATAATGGTTACAAGTATTTCTTCCTTGTTTTGTATAAATAGGTTTGCATATACATAAAGCAAATATCTTTGTTTTCTTTCCTATTTTATACACTTATCATATAATATAAGTTGTATTAAAATTATGTCATAGTATTTAAGTTATAGGATATAAAGTTTAAGATTGACTGTTACCCAATGAATTCATCAAAACCTTCTTTGGAGTTCTGAACTCCCCTATGGAATTCAAACTTTCCAATCCCCACAGATGAATGACTAATACAATCAATATAATCCTGAGAATACAGAATGCTCATTCTGTGCTAGCCTTGAGTATGGGAAAGATAGGGAAATGTAAATTTTTCTGCAAAGGTTGCTGAAGATCCAGTTGTTCCTCCTCGCAATGGAAAACTTATTGCCTTGAAGGAAAAGAAATGAAGGTTGAATGGTAAGACATACTTAAGAGATATTTGTAGACAGTTATGCATCCCTCCTGTAGGCTCTCAGAAGCAGCCCATGGCATATCCTGGCTGGTGTGCCTCCGTTTTCTATAGAATCAAGAGAAAACTTCGCTTGTGGTTCCATTTCAGCAGTGCTAGTGGATTGAGAGACAGCAGGATTTATGCTCCCCAATGCAACGGGCTTTCTCAGCCTCAGGTCTCAGAGGGCATAGATCAAGGACCACAAAACCAACAAGGCCAGTGCTGTGCTTTCTGGAAAATTTACAGGCCCCAGGGTGAGTAATGAGTTAGGCTTGGCAGATTATACTTTGCCCCAAGATGAAGAGAAACAGAACAGGGATGGACAAGTGACCGTGGGAAAAGAAGGGTATCAACTCTCACACAATCCATTGTGCCCTGCATGACTGGCTTAAGCAGAAATCTGGCAGCAAGAAAGGGAACAGAAGGAAGGAAAAAAAAAAAAAAAAGGGCAGGCATTCCCCACCCCTCTCATTATTTAACTTTCTAATGCAAAAATAAAAAGCTGCTATCAGATGTATCATATGATGGCATTAACTAAATCATTCTTCCATTATCAAGAGAAAATGGATTCATATAATCAGCAGCAGCATCAGAGGAAGCAATATGTTGTAATAATTAATAGTTCAAGCTCTAGATCCCATTCATATTTGTATTCACATTATGGTTTAATCACTTAAGGCATGAGATCTTTGACAGTGAGGATATGTTACTGCTGCTCCATAATATTGCAGAAAGATAACATAGACAATTTATATAAAGTGAATTCAGAATATAGAGCTCTCAATAAATAATTTTAATAAATGAACAGGACATAAAATTACTATTTGACTGTCTAATCTATGTTATTTTTTGCAAAGAATGAAGCTGGTAGCTAAATAAATATAAAATTTTTCTATGCAAAGATTCTATCTGGGGTGCAGATGTAGCTCAGTGGTTTTGCACCTGCCTCCCCATGTATGAGGTCCCAGGTTCAATCCTGGTACCTCCTTAAAGAAAAAGAAAAAAAGATTCTATCTGATATTCTGAATTTGAAAGAAATTGGGTAGTTAAGAAAAGTAATTGTTCCATAGTTAGAATATGTGTAAGTCTAGTAATTGATTAGAAATCCCTGCTGCCTCCAAATCAAGCCTGAGCTACAGAATTTCATTATTAAAAGCAATAACAGAATAGCTTTCAAATAGTGAATGAATAAATATAATTTAGAATTAAAATAGAAATTTTTATTTCAGTGTAATGTATTTTTATTTTTCACTCAATAGTTCGGCAAAGAATAAAAACCTGAATAATGGCTTTAGTAATAATAATGTGTAAGGAAATAGATATTCTCATACACTGTTATCGGAAGCATAGGTAAAAACAAACTCTCTGGAGGACAATTTCTCAATATGGGCCAACCCTTTAGAAATGCTTTTCTTTGAATCAGTAGTTCCATTTCTAGGATGAAATCCTAAGGACAGGGGAGTTTCACAAAGAAATACACCCAAGTATCTCATTAATAGATTATTTCTAATAACGACACCCATCCCAAAAAAAAACTTTAATTGCCCATTTGAGACTTGGATAAAAAATTATGGTAAATATAGTACAATAAAATGATGATACAGCTATATATTGACTGGATTAAAAATGGTGTGTTACTCATTTAAAATTCTTACAAAATACAGTGTTACCTCATTTTATTAAAAATAATTATTTCTTTATGTATATGAACAGAAAAATTCTTTGAGAGATATACTACAAAATACTAACTATAGTTATCATTTGATTATGAGACTAGAGTTTACCTTTATACTTTTGTATTTTTAAAACATTTTTGCAATGTGAATTTATCATTTATATAAATAATAAATTGGTATCTTAAATATTTTATTTAATAGAATATAAAAAATAGCTCATAAAATATTATTTCTTTTTAATATTTATAACATAGAGACCCTTCAAATTATATTGTGCCCTAGGTTGAAAACTATTGTATAAATTAATATTTTACTGCACTTAGAATTATATCAGTTCCTTGTTTCATGTATCATTAAATGAAAAGATGAGTGAAGAGGTGATGAGGTTTCATAATAACATCAAAAATTAGCATCCTAAAATAGTCAGTGGTGGGAATGGATGTGGCTCAAAAGGTTGGGCGTCCGTCTTCCCCATGGAGGTACCTGGGTTCGATCCCTAGGACCTCCCAGTAAAAAAAATAAAAAATAAAAAATAAAAAGAATAAAGGAATTAAAATAGTCAGTGGAATTATTGTTTATCTGTTTAGAGATATATCAGCATATGTTTGCTTAATCAAGCCCATAGCCACTTCTTTCTTTGTCTTACAAGGAAAAGTGATGATATGCCATAAGAGTAAAATCTTTTTTTAGCCATTATTACTGGCCCACAATATTGCCTTGACCAAAACAACATATTAGAAAATACGATGTTAGAGCACTGATTGGGAATTTTGATCCCTATTCTCTTTGTCTTATTTTGCATGTTTGTGAACAAAAGTCACCACTTCTTCCCTCATTAATGATAAAGAGATTCCCATGTATTAGAAGCATATGAGCAGAAAGAATGACAGTGGTGAAGGCATATTGAAAGCCTACAGTGGGAACCATAAAATTTAATTAAAAACAAAATGAACAAGAAATAATAGAACTTGCAAATGAATATTTTTAAGATTTGGTATTGAAAATCCATTTCTTTTTTAAACCTGCCAGAACTTTAAAAGAGCTGTATCATTTCCCAGTACAGCTCATGTCATCATTAGCATCTAGAGCATAAAACATGCCTGCCTCTTGATTGCCTTGGATGTTAGTGAGATAGAATTCAGATTTTGGCCAAAAAAAAAAAAAAATTCAATTTTCATTTGAGTGAGAGAAAATCAGATTTTGGCAAAAAAATCATTTTTCATTTGAGTTTTTTTCTCCTTCCTTCCAATCAATGTGTATTTAGTTAATGATTTTGATACCATTTTGGACCAAATAAAATAACCTTTGAGCCAAATGTGCAGCTTAGTTCATAGTATGTTTAGAATCAGGTCTATACTGCCAAAGAGGAATACATAAATCTGAGTAGTAAAGTTTTCTTCTTAAACTTCTAAACATAAAAATTTGCCTTGTCTCTCTAGAATCACCTGAATTATCAGAAATTGCTAATTTTATATAAAAATGGTTTCCTTTCTTTACTTTTCAACTAAAACTAGCTGAATTTGTTTTCACTAGGTACCATCTAGTCAGAATATGTTGACCAAAATAATATATTAGGTAATATGGTGGCACTTAGGGAAGAGTCCTCATCACCTAAGACTATATGGGTTCTCTATCTGCTGGAGGAAATACCAAATATTAATTATATTCCAAGACAATGCTGTTATCTGTAGAAGAGTGAAAAATGTATAAGATCTATTCAATGCATACTTATTAGTAAATTAATAACAAGCTAACTTTTACTGCACACTTACTCTGTGTTAGGCTATTTTCTAAGTGCTTTTGTCTCATTTAATCTTACCACAGCCTGGTGAGAAAGATATCATTATTATCTCTATATGCTGTTGAGAGCATTTAGAGAGGCGAGGAGATTCATACAAGGTTGCATAGCCTAGTACATAATTAAGCCAGAATTTGATCCTATAGAGTCTGACTTCAGGGCCTCGTTTTTTACCATAATGCTACACCACCTACAGCAGTAGTAGGCACTACGTGAAGTACAAATAAGTAAAAGACATGGTCCCACCCCATGGAAGTTGCTTTTGGGAACAAAGTAACTGCTTAAAGATAATTGGCTAAGGAGACTGGTTCATTTTGGTAGGGGCCTGTATTATCTATATTCCTGAGGTCAAATTGCTAAACATAGTGGTATCACACTCATCCAACAACTCATACAGCTTGCCACTTCATGGCTCATTTTAAATGGGAAAGAACAGGACTTCTGCTTTCAGGAAGATGGAGTATATATACTCTTTCTTTTTTCTGTGATATACAATTTCCTCCCTGAATATTATATAAAATAAACATAAGACTCTGAAAGGTGGTAAGAAAAAGGAAAAAGGCCAGGCACCTCAGGATACAAAAAACAACACAGTATTGAGTTCCATGGGTTTTCTTTTTACCTCATATATCTTAGACTTGGAGTTGAAGAAGCCACCAACCTAGAAACTGTCTATGGATGCAGAAGAAAAAAAGAATTCTAAAAAAACCCCACTCTCTCTGGCCAAAGGACCAGAGAAAGACCAGCCCTGCAATAGATAACATACTTAGACAATAACCACTCTTTTCCAAAAACCACAGAAAAACTGTGGACCCAATTCCACCCCTGCCATCAAAGGCTGAAGGGAAGCCTAATGTTCCACCTTCATAATGCTGCAATGCGGTGCTCAATATCCCTGCCTGGGTGGTATCAGAGAAGGCCAAGTAGAGTTGGGTGTTTCATACCCACTGTGAAGTAACAAGCCCCTTAACAAGTCCCTCCTCTCTGGCATGTCAGTGGAGACCTGGAACTTGAAGAGAGCCTGAACTTCCACCTGATCCAACCTTATAAGGTACCTCTCCCTTTCCCATTAGAGTGGTGTCAAAGGAAGTGTAAAGTCGGGACTTTCACCATCACCCGCAGGCAATGATACCACCTCCACTGTCATGTCAATGGAGACTATCTGGGGAGCTAGAACTCCCACCCCACTTCCCCCTCTAGTGTCAGTGGAGGCTGATTGAGGAACCTGGATTTATACCCACACCTGGTAGTAAAGACATAGTGCCCCCACATCCCCATAAACCTCTGCCATAGTGGTATAAAACAAGTCAGCTAAAATAGAAGTTTAAATAATATCCAGGGTCTCAGAACATAATATGAAATTGTCCAGAGGATAAATGAAAATGTCCAGAGAATACAGTTAGAGAGCTTGAGGACAATACAATAGATCCACCCAATCTATAGACTGGTGTATTAGTCAGCCAAAGGGGTGCTGATGCAAAATACCAATAATTGGTTGGTCTTCATAAAGGGTGTTTATTTGGGGTAGAAGCTTACAGTTACCAGGCCATAAAGCATAAGTTTCTTACTTCACCAAAGTCTGTTGCCAAGTGTTGGAGCAAGAGATCTGCCGATGTTTGCCAGGGTTCAGGCTTCTTGGGTTCCTCTCTATCTGGGGCTCTCTGTTACTCTCCTTGCTCAGCTCCTCTGTTTTCTCCAGAAGGTCAATTGTAGACTATGAGCTCTCTAGGCTTTGCCTCTCTTCACAAGGACAGCTGTGAATCATCAGGAGAACAGCTCATCTCTTTTCCCAGAGCCTTCTCTCCTTCCTCATGACCAAGGTCCTCTGTGTGCTTACTCCCCTGGGCTCCAGCATTAACACTTAGCATCAGAACTCCAATATCAAAAAAATTTCAACTCTGTCCTTTGCCATGTCTTTTATCTTTGAGACCCCACCCATCAAGGGGTGTGGC
This sequence comes from Cabassous unicinctus, assembly GCA_029593785.1. Lineage (NCBI taxonomy): Eukaryota > Metazoa > Chordata > Mammalia > Cingulata > Chlamyphoridae > Cabassous > Cabassous unicinctus. Next base: position 3,040 of record JAQZBX010003516.1, on the reverse strand, counting down.
TCAACACTCTACTCATGTGGCTCAATCAAATCCCTAATCATAACTTAATCATGCCCAGATGAACAGACCAGTTTACAAGCATAATCCAATATCTATTTTTGGAACTCGTAACTATATCAAACTGCCAAACTGCTACAACTGGAAAGAGCCCCAGGGACCTGTGCAACAATAACAAAAATCCAACATGAATATCATCAGGTACCAAAAGAAGAGAGAAAATAGAGTGATACTAAAAGAGTAATTGAGGAAATATTACTGAAAACTTTCCAAATTTCACAAAAGACACAGATCTACAGATTCAAAAAATGGAGCAAACCCCAAACAGGACAAAGTCAAACAATTCCACACCAAGACACATTTTAATTCAATTTCTGAAAACTACAAATAAAAAATCTTGAAAGCAGTCAGAAAATAGTATTTGAATGGTAGAGGATTTCTCATCAGGAAACACAAAGCCAGAAGGAAGTGATATGACATTTTGAGGTGCTGAAAGAAAAAAAAAACTGTTAACCCAGAATCCTATATCCAGCAAAATATCTTTCAGAAATTAAGGGGAAATCAAGAAATAGATGGAGAAAAAAATGTAAAAGAACTTGTTACAAGCAGAATAACCTAAAAGAATGCCTAAAAGAAATTCTCTAAATGGAAGTAAAATGTACATCAAGAAATTTTGGAACATTAAAAAGGCATAAAGAACTTGGTGAGCAATTATTAGGGTAAGTACAATATCCTTCATTCTGCTCTTGAGTTTTCTAAAGTATGTTTTATGGTTGAAGCAAAAATTATACCACTGTCTGCTATGGTTCTAAATATATGTAGAAGAAATATTTAAGAAAATTATATTATAAATGGGGGAGGATAAAGGGACATAAACAGAGTTAAGACTTCAATGCTTTACTTGAACTGGTAAAATGATGATACCAATTGACTGTGAGAAGTTATGTATATAATATAATAGTTAGAGCAACCACTAAAAAGGATTTCAAGGAGATGAATTATAAAACTCTTGAGATATATCAAAATAGATTGCTAAAAAATGTTCAAGTAACTCAAGCAAATGTTCAAAGAAGGTAGGAAAAATAAAATAGAGAAATGAAAAACAGAAACCAAAAAATGAAATGGCTTACCTAAGCCTTAACATATCAGTAATTACATTGCATTTAAATGGTTTGAATATATCAATAAAAAGACAGAGTCTGGCAAAAGATTTTAAAAATATGAACCAGCTGTATCTTGTCTATAAGAGACTCACTTCATATATAATACTCTAAGTAGATTGAAAGTAAAAGGATGGAAAATGTATCATATAAACACTAATCTAAAGAAAACAAGAGTATCCATATTAATATCAGATAAAGTAGATTTCAAATTCAGAGTAGATTTCAGATTACCAGAGACAGATGGGAACATTATATGATGATAAAAGGGTCTGTCCACCAAGAAGACATAGCAATATTAAATGTGTATGGACCAAACAAAAGAGCTGCAAGGTATTTTGAAACACAAACTTATGGAGAGTAATGGAGAAGAGACAAATCCATAATTATTGTTGGAAACTTCAACACCCCTCTCTTAACAATTAGTAGAACAACTAGATAGAAAAGCAGCAAGGATATAGAATAGCTCAACAACATTATCAATCAACAGTACTTAGTCAACATTTATAAACACACCACCCAACAACACCAGAATACACACTCTTTTCAAATGTCCATGGAAAGTGTACCAGGATAGATCATTTCCTGGGATATAAAGCAGACCTGGATAAATTTAAAAGAAATGAAATCACACAGAGTGTATTCTCTGAGCACAAGGAATCAAACAAGAAATCAATAACAGAAAAATAACAAAAATCTCCAAGTGCTTGGAAACTAAACACCAGTATTTCTAAATAATCCATGGGTCAAAGAGGATGTCTCAAAGGAAATAAAAAATACATTGAATTGAATAAAAATGAAAATACAACATATCAAAATTTGTGGGGCACAGATAAGATAGGGCTGAGAGGAAAATTATAGCAATGAATGCATATATTAAAAAGAAGAAAATTCTCAAACCAATAATCTAAGCTCCTCCCATAAGAAACCAGGAAAAGGGAGAACAAAATATGTCAAAATGAAATAATAAACATAAAAGCATCAATCAAAGGGAAAACAGATAAACAAGAAAAATCAATGAAATACAGAGTTGATGCTTTGAAAAGAACAATAAAATCAACAAACCTCCGGGAAGGCTGACAAAGAAAATTAAAGGGAAGACAAAAATTACCAATATCAGAAATGAAGCAGGGGATATCACTACAGACCCTGGAGACATCAAAAAGATAATAAGGGCACACTAAGAAACAACTCTTCACACATAAATTTGACAATTTAAGCAAAATGGACGAATTTCTCAAAAAAACGCAAACTACCAAAACTCACCCAAAATGAAATAGGTAATTTTATACCCTCAAAACTATTGAGGAAATTGAATTTATGATTTTAAAACTCTCAAAATAGAAATCTCCAAACCCAGATCATTTCACTGGATAATTCTATCCAATGTTTAAAGAAGAATTAACACTAATTGTACACACTTATGAAGCTAGAATTACTCTGATATCAAAACCAGGCAAAAATAGTATTTAAAAAAGAAAACTACAGCCCAATATCTTTCATAAATACAGACAAAAATCCTTAACAAAATATTAGGAAATATAATTCAATGATCTATGAAAATAATTATACAATATGAACTAATGGGATTTGTTGCAGTTGGGCAGCTTGATGTAATTATGAATTCCAAAAATATAATTGGATCATGCTTGTAAACTGATCTGTTAATCTGGGCATGATTAAGTTATGACTAGGGCGTTGATTGGGCCACGTCAGTAGGGCATTGAGCCCCACCCCTTGGTGGGTGGGGAGTCGAATATAAAAGGCAAGGCAAAGAACAGAGTTGAAGCAGTTTTTGAGAAGCAGTTTTGATGTTGGAAAGAAGCCCCCAGGAGAAGAGAAGCAAGCCGTTCGCCTGATCGTCTACAGCTGACCTTGTGGAG
>JAQZBX010003515.1:16305-65020 GCA_029593785.1 Cabassous unicinctus | reverse complement strand
AACTGTAAGGATTTTGGCTTTTCCTCTAATGAAATGGAGAACCATTGCAAGATTTTGAGTAAATTTGTGATTTGTTCCAATTTATGATTTATTGAAATAATGTTACTTTTAATTTGAAAATCAAATCTCTATCATCTTCTTTCAGATATCCAGGTGCATCTATCAAAACCATCACTTTTCTAGTAGGTAGTGTTCTGAAAATACTTTGAATAACTACATTAACTACAGTAAGCCCACCTGATGTCAGCAAAACAGTTAAATTGCTGAAGAGCTCATAAAATTTCACCCTACCTATCCAAAATTAACCTGGAAAATAAAATGGAAAATTGAAGCAATAATTATTGAGAAAATTTTGTCAAATTCTGTTCATCGAAATTTGTTGAAATCCAAAAACGTGGGTAAATGTCATTCAGCATTAGATTTTCTTCTGCTGACAAACTATGTTTTATTTTCTTGAAAAGTATAATCACAGTCCATAATGAGAGGTTAGTAGTTCAAATAGAAAAAAAAAAATTGTTCGAATTTGAGTATATGATTGATAAGATATGAATCTATATTGGTCATCACAATCTGGCCAGAATAATGTTTTATTTTATAATATTTCAAGTCTTTGATTTACATATTCATGAAGCGGTTGAGCCAATAGCATTGGATTATGATATCTCTAACTAGTTTTAGGATTAAATGAACTCTAACAATAAGAATCTCACTGCTAAGGGGAAAGGCACATTATGAGGTTAGCCTTGCTGTGACCACAGACAGAAGATGGGAAAAATTGAAAAATAAGAAGAAAAGCTCCTTAAAATGTGTAAGCCTTTGCACAAACTTGGTCTACTGCAGCACCCACTGTGTTGAGATGATGTTTTAGATTCTAATCTTAAACCCTCATGGACTTCCTCATGAGGGATCATCCTGAAGAAGAAAACTAATATGGAAGATTAAGGAAGAGAAAAATAAAAGATTGTTTAGTATTTTTCCATAGTACTAGATTAATAGCATTTCATTGTTGTGTACTAGGGAAAACTGAAAATTGAAATAGATTACTGTGAGTAAAATTACTCCAGAAGCCACCTGACCATCTGAGACCAATAAACCTTCATTATGGGAATAATATATAAGATATGTCTGAATTTGAATAATCTCTTTATTAATTATTACTCAAATGGAATTGTTGTTTGGGTAGACACATTAAAAATTCAAATCAACAGGTAAATTGAAATGTAAACCTCTTTTGAAATCTAGCTTTTATCCACACATGATTGTGGTTTCTATTCCCCATATAGTTGACTCACTACACCTGTAGCTTTGGTACTGGTTTTGCTAGTAAAATGCCCCCACGAGTCCTAATTGATTCTGCTCAAATGAAAGAAGGAAGAAATACTCTTTTATGGAAGCTGTCCTTTTTTTTCCCCACAGCTGATTGGTACACAGTGGTGGTCACCTGATACAAGAGGAACCCATCCATAGGAAAGACTGAGACAATCAGGTTTTATCTCTCAAGAAATTCAATTGATGACACAGATTCTGTAGCAGATATTAATGGACCCTTGTTAAAAAATGGAGTCATGTGGTACAGGATTAACTGTATAATACTAGAAAAACCCAGTACAGCTCAAATATTAAGGCATCTTACTGTACCTTATGTTAGAAAAATTCAGTGTAACTTTTGCTCACATGTCAGGAGGCACACAGAGCTACAGCACTAACAGTAACCAGATTTAGGTCCACCCAATATAGATAACTATACACTCCATCAGTTGAAAACTGTACTCTCATCAGTCCTTATTTATACCTACACATCAGTAGCAGTCCCCATCCTTATCACCCCAAGAGTACCTGACCCCAGTTACCATCCATATTTTAAGATTAACTGAGAAAGCAGAAACTCATTTTCTGGACCCATATTAGACATGTCACACTAATGATTAACTTTCTTTGTTTCAACTAGTATAAAAATTGTGAGAAGTACCTTAATGGGGAGACTGATTTGAGATTATACAACTCTAGTCTCCACTGGTGAATAAACCCACTTTTCCTTCCTAGCTTAGTTCACTGTCTATTCTGCCCTGCTGAGTGAATGAAACCAGCTGAGGACTTTTGGCCCCTCTACAGCTAAAGTTGAAGTTCCAAGAATACCCTATCTCTACTCCTCCTGAGCCCTGTTTTTCCTTTATATTCAGTGTCCTAAAAATAAGCTTCTTCTCCCTTGAAATGGTTTAATGAAATTTCTTTTTTTAATCTATAATTATTTTTGTCTTCTTCCACTAAGGTACAAGTTTAGTGTGAGTGGCAAGCAATCTGATAAGTAATGTGTCTCTTCTCTTTCAATCAATTTTTTAATTATGATATCATAAAAAGCATAAAATTCAACTCCCTTGAATTTACATATAAAGATACTGAGTAGCAATTCAGACTTGTTGAGTGTTCAAGGGTGGAAACATAATTTACTGACCCCCATGTTAATGCTTTTTCAATTGCATTTCATTACTCCTGTCTTACAAGGTCCATTCCCCATAAATTTTTTGTCTAGTATCATTTAGCTTTCCTTCCTCAACTTGAATTTAATGTTTTATTTTTCATCAGAAAGTACCACCAATCTATCCCACACATTCCTGAGGACATCTTTCACTTCCTTATTCCTGAAAGTGTAAATAAAAAGATTGAGCAGGGGAGTTAGGATGGTGAAAAATGTTGCCACAATTTTGTCAAAGGACAGAACAAATGGATTTGTGTATATCAAATATGCATGGCACAAAGAATAAAACTGCAAGACTACCAGTTTGAGATGTACAGATGGAGAGAGCTTTCCCTCGCTCTTCATATATATGACTTCTCATAGACAGCAAGATGACCCCATAGGAGATGAGCAACAATGAGAAGTTTATGATGCAGATAAACCCACTGTTGTCGACCAACAAATGAACCAAGATGTGAGTGTCATTGCAGGAAAGCTCCAACAATGGGTAAAAGTAGCACATGAAGTGATCAGAGACATTGGGGACACAGAAAGGCAGCTGGAAAGTAATGAGAATTTGTAATCACAAATTCAGAATTCAGGCTACTCCCATTAGAATGCCACAGAGCTTCCAGTTCATGATAGAAAGGGAGGGCAAGGGCTTGCAAATGGCACCACATTGGTCATAGGCCTAGCTATGAAGACAATCACCTCTACCCCAGCAAAGAAGTGTTCAGCCAAGAGGGTCATACAGTCCTGGAAGGAGATGGTTTTCCTCTCATAGAGGATGTCCATAAGCATCTTTGGGTATATGACAGAGGAAAATCGTACTTTCAGAAGGGATAGGAAAGGAAAAAAGAAGTATATGGGGGAGTCCAGGAGTGCCAGGCTGCTGTCAATGGTCACCAAAATCAGCACATTTCCTCTCAACAGTTGCAATGTAGCAAAACAAAAACAAAAACCAAATCATATTTTGTGAACATTTGTATTCTGTAAAAGCCTCAGGACGATGATCTCAGGTACAGAAGCTTTAATTTAACAAAATATCAGTGGAAAAGTTGAAAACTTTCAGAGTGAGCATGTAGAATCTGCCTTTAGAAGAAAAAGAAATTCATTTCAGACCAGTTTGTGGGATTATCATAATTATAAACAAGTTGATGCGTCCATTTGAAAAATTATTTTGTGTTTCTATTGTAAGTGAGAACACAAAATTAGTTGAAAATAGTAGTGGGAAGTCAGCCAGAATTCAGATTATTATAAATTTTTATGTGTTTTTAAATAGAGTTTCATTGTGGGGGAAGAAATAGATCCATATTTGGTTAGGTGACAAATAGTTTTTCTCAAGTGCCAACTCTGTCCATTTAGGATATTCCTCCTGGAGAAAATTGTTGAGAAGAATTCTGAAGCTACATCCAAACTCCAAGGAAGGGAAGACTACAATTTATTAATGATGCCTGCTATTGGCACAGATTGGGAGCAGGAGTTACTTTCATGGTCAATAGTTTCAATGTTTATCAGGAGACAGCATTATCTACAAATAAAAGAAGAAATAACACACAATTTAAGAGGCACTTGGAAATCATGCTTACTATTTCAAATATTTCTTTCAAAGTCTGAAATGTATTGGAACTTTAAGATTAACTGATTTATCTTATAAAATAGAAAGAATTATGGGAAAATGCCTAGCTCTAATCCTATACATAACAAGTATGCCCTACATGCTGTGCTGCTTTTTTTTCTTCCATCATTTTAAAATGAGAACTGGTGCTTATAAAATTAACGGTAACTGCTTCACAGTTTTCCCATGATAACTAAAAAATAATACAAGAAAAGCAATTGCTTAGTGCCTATGCCTAGGAAACAGTCTATGTTAGATCATATTATCTCCATTATACTTGTAGGGAACTCATACTTTGAAAACTTAAAGATAGGCAAAAAAGAGATGGTGAATTGGGATTTTAACACAGAACGTCTGGCTCCCATGCAAATCCTTTCCACTGGTTCAAAAGACAAACAGGTGGGAATATTTCATTTCTAAAATCTCCACCCACTTCTGGGGTGAGTTGACCATGGGGTGGGTTAAAGCCTTCTGATTCCCTTATTCATGTATGAACTTATAAACAAGTCCCCTCAGTGAAGGAGGCAAGAAATGATTTAGAATCACTAGGTAATAGCTCCATCACTTATGTATACAAATTGGCAACAACTACATAGGTAAGGAGTAGAAACAACATGATAAATATAAGCCATTCTTAAGTTTTTGTCTGCCAATTGTTTCAATAATGTGGACCAAACTGATCAAGTTCAGCTTTTCCAGTTATATATTTCCAATTTATTTGACTTTATTGCAAATTGGAGGTATTCATATATAGCTTTCCTGTTCATGTCACAGAATTATGATGGAGTTCAAAATTAAACTGTGAAAATGTTCCTTATTATAAAGTGCCCTTATAAATTGTAGTTATCATTCTTTCATTTAAAAACCTAGCTGCCTTATTCACAGAATGCTTCTCCATGAGTCATTCAGAAAATTACCTCAGCTTTTTACTTCATTTTACATAGGTAGATCTCACCTTGAAGGATGTGTCTTCACTTGAACCTTTAAGAGAAACATATCAGTTATATAGCTTATATAATTATATGTTTTTAAAGTAGGTGAATAAAAGTATAGTAGGGTTTATTGTGAGAATTATCAATAACCTGGTTTTTAAGAATTCCACTTAGAATGACCAAAATAGTTTACAATGCTCAATCAAACTAACAATTATACAAATCTATGTTAATGGCTATATGCTTCTATTAAAACAACCATTTCTATAATATTCCCAAGGTTCAATTATTCATAAAATGTATCTGAACCATGAAATCCACATCCAGTTCCAAGTTGTCATCCAGAAAACTTGAATATAAAACAAACCCAATAAAGTCAGTGGGTTAGTCATAAATCATCTATTAAAAAGTAATACTTATAAATATATGAGCCAGCAATGATCAGTTTAGACTAAGATCAAAGCAGAAGATACAAAGAAATGGAATGAATAAGAACATGGACACCATACTCATAAAGAGCTGGGTTCAAATCAAGGGTCTTCTAATTAGTTCAGTGTCTGGGAACCAGTTTCTTAAAACTCTTGAAGCCTTAGTTTCCACTTCTGTAAAATGGTTATAATTAGAATGTGGTTGATGAGGTGTTTGTGAGAATCAGATAAGACAATAAACAAAAATATTTATGCAGTAGAAACACAAAAGTTCACAATGACTTTTGAGAACAAGTCTAGAAATGCCAACATTTTTTACACCCTATCCTTACCTAACCATCAACATGGCTAAGTACTTTTACTCATCATTTAATTGATTTAAAAATGCTAAATATTTTGTTTGGTTACAGTGTAGATGTAATTTTTAAGTGTGCAATGCTTTCAACTGATGTTAATCTCTTACTACATTACTTTGGCCATCATACCCACAAGCATTCACTACTACTACAGTAAATTCTTCAAATTTAGTGGGGAGAAGGTAAGAAAGCCAATGTTCATTATTAATCTAATTATTAAATTTTTTTGTCAGGTCCTCATCTGTAGAGTTCTAAGAAATATATAAACTTAGAACTAAAATACCCCTTATATATAAATAAATGAACTCCCTCTAACTTCAGATAAAAGGCATTTCCAAAATTATTGTTAAAAATGTAATAAACCATTATTACCATTAGACAGAACATCTTGAAAAAGGGTAAATAAAGAAAAGAGGCCTTAAATAATACATTAGAAGATCTAGACCTAATAGACATATACAGAATAATACACCCAAATACAGCAGGATATACATTGTTCTTGAGCACACATGGATAAATCTCCAGGATAGACCACATAATATGCCACAGAACTCTCAAATTCAGAAACATTGAAATGATAAAAAGTGATTTCTGACTACAAAAGAATGAAGCTGGAAATTAATAAAGGGCAAAGAAACATAGTAGGCAAAAAGATATGAAAGTTAAACAACACAATCTTAGACAATCAGTGACTCAAGGAGGAAATTGCACAAGAATTGCAAAAGAGATCAGTAACCACTTTGAAACAAACGAAAATGAATACACAGCATATCAAAAACTATGGGATTCAACAAGAGCAGTGCTGAGAGGGAAATTTAAAGACATAAATGCGTATATTAAAAAACAAGAAAGAACTAAAACAAAAGACAACAGAACACATGGAGGAACTAGAGAAAGAACAACAAACTAATTCCAAAGAAAGCAAAAAGAAGAAATTAACAAAGATTAGAGCAGAATTAAATGAAATTGAATATAAGAAAATATAAAAAATTTAAAAAATGAAAATTTGGTTCTTTGAGAAGATTAATGAAATTTACAAATCCTTAGCTAGACTAAAAAGGAAAAAGAGAGAGAAGATGCAAATACATAAAATAAAAAATGAGGGAGAGGTATCACCACTGATTCCACAGAAATAAGAGTATCATAATAGGATACTTTGAAAATTTTTATGCCAAAAGGCAGACAATTTAGATGAAATGGATCAATTTCTAGAAACACAGAAGCTGCCTACATTGATGAAAGAAGAAATTGATGAACTCAACAGACCAATGACAAGTAAAGAGATTGAATTAGTCATCCAAAACCTCCCAACTAAAAAAACCCAGGATTAGATAGCTTCTGAGATGAATTCTACCAATCATTCCAGATAGAATAAACACCAATCCTGTTTAAACTCTTCCAAAAGATACAAGTGGAGGGAACATTGTCTAACTCAGTCTATGATGCCACCATCACCCTAATACCAAAGCCAAACAAAGACACCACAAGAAAAGAAAATTACAGACCAATCTCTCTAATAAACCTGGATGCTAAAATCCTCAACAAAATAATTGCTAATCATCTTCAACAACAATTCAAACGAATTATATACAATGAACAAGTGGGTTCATCCTTGGTATGCAAGGATGTTGTGGGAGGTGTGGGAGGCGGGCAACATGGGAATCCTTGTAATTTCTGAGTAATAATTAGGTAATCTAAGCACATTTAAAAATTATATATATATAAAATAACATTTATGTAAGAAAATACACATATATGCATATATATTTGTATATCATTTTACAAATATTGGTATGTACTGTGAAAAATCTTGATTTTTATGAACAATTAAAAAAAAAAGAAAATCAGTCAATGTAAAACACCACATTAACAGAAAGAAAGAAAAAAATCACATGACCATCTCTATTGATGCAGAAAAAGCATTTAACAAAATACAGCATCCTTTCTTGATAAAAACACTTCAAAGGATAGGAATAGAAGGAAACTTTCTCAACATGGTAAAGTATATATACGAAAAATGCACAGCTAACATTTTATTTAATGGTGAAATGTTAAAGGCTTTCCCTCTAAGATCTGGAACAAGACAAGGATGTCCACTGTCACTGTTCTATTTAACATTGGGTTAGAAATTATTGCTCAAGCACTTAGGCAAGAAAAAGATATAAAAGTCATCAAAATTGGAAAGGAAGAAGTAAAAATATCACTATTTGCAGATGATGTGAGCCTATGCATATAAAGTCCTGAGAAATCTACAACAAAGCTTCTAGATCTGATAAACAACATTAATAAAGTGGCAGTATATAAGATCAACATGCAAAAATCAGTAGCATTTCTGTATACAAATAATAAGCAATATGAGGAAGAAATCAAGAAAAAATTTCATTTACAATAGCAACTAAAAGAATTAAATACCTGGGATTAAAGTTATCTAAAGATGTAAAGGATTTGTACACAGAAAACTACACAACATTGCTAATGGAAATCAAAGAAGTCCTAAATAAATGAAAGAATATTCCATGTTCATGGATTGGAAGACTAAACATCATTAAGATGTCTGACCTATGCAAATTTATTTCTAGATTTAATGAAATCTCAATAAAAATTAAAACAGCATTTTTTTATTGAATTGTGAAAAACAATTATGAAATTTATTTGCAAGGGCAAGTGGCACCGAATAGCCAAAAACATATTGAAAGTAAAATGGAATTGGGGGAATTATGCTACCTTACTTTAAAAAATACTACAATGAGACAGTGGTCAAAAGTGCATGATATTGGCACCATAGACATATTGACCAACGGAACTAAATTGAGAGTTCTGATTTAGATCCTCACATAAAGAGTCAACTGATACTTGACAAGACCTCAAAGCCTAATCTAGGACAGAATGGCCTCTTCCATAAATGGTGCTGGGAGAATTGGGTATCCATATTCAAAAAATGAGAGAGGATCACCATCTCACCCTTATACAAAAATTAATACAAGATGGATCACAGATCTAAATATAAAAGCCAAAATTACAAAGCTCCTAGAATATAATGTAGGGAAGTATCGATGAGAACTTGTAATAGGAAATGTTTTCATAAACTTTATACCCAAAGAAAAGCAATGAAAGAAAAAGTAGGTAAATGGGATCTCTTCAAAATTAAAAATGTTTGTGCTTCACAAGAGTTTGTCAAGAAAGTGAAAAGGCAACCTACTCAATGGGAGAAAATATTTCATAATCTTTTATCTAATAAGGGCCTAATATCTAGCATATATTACATCTTGAAAATAAAAAGACAAGCCCCCTTTTTAAAAATGGGGACTTTTCCAAAAAGACAAACTCCTTTTTAAAATAGGCACTTTTCCAAAGATGAATTACAAATGGATAAAAAGCACATGAAAATATGCTCAACATCACTAGCTATTAGGGAAATGCAAATCAAAAGTACAATGAGATATCATCTTACACCTATTAGATTGCCAGTTTAAAAAAAAAAAACCCAGAGAACTACAAGTGTTGGAAAGGATGTGGAGGCAGGGGAACCTCATCCACTACTGGTAGGAATGTAGAATGTTGCAGCCATTGTGGAGGATGGTTTGGTGGTTCTTCAGGAAGCTAATTATAGATATGCCATATGATCCAACAGTCCTGCTGTTGGGTATATACCCAGAAGAATTTAAAGTCAGGACACAAAGAAATATACGCACACCAACATTCATAGCGGCATTATCCACTCTTGCCAAAAGTTAGAAACAACCCAAGTGTCCATTAACAGATGAATGGATAAGCACATTGTGCTATGTACATACAATGGAATATTACACAGCTGTAAGAAGGAATGAAGTATTGACACTTGGGACAACATGGATGAACCTTGAAGTCCTTGTGCTGAGTGAAGTAAGTCAGTCACTAAAGGACAAATATTACCTGATCTCACTGATATGACCTAAGCAAACCAAGATGATTCACAGAGCTAGAGTCTGGAAAATAAGTTATCAGGAAACAGAAAGTGAGTAAAGCCAATGATCAATATGGGCAAAACCTATGATAAGATGGAAGGGATGGGTTGGCAGTGGATCAGGGTGATGGTGCAAAGATGTGAGTGGGTCAATGTTGATGGAATGTGAGTGTGAGCCAGGTTGTTGGGATGGGTTGGATTATGCATGGAGGGGATTGTTGGAGAAAGGAACAGGTGAACCCATGGTATTTGTAGGTCTGTGGTTAAAACTACAATAGTGGGAAAGTTATTTCAACAAATAAAGCAGGGGAGGCTTATTGGTGCAGGGTGTAAGGAGTGGGGGGATATATGGCAAAGGGTAAACCTTTGGCAATCTTCTGTGGAATATGAAACTGTTAATCTTGTCATAAGGTGTTACCTAAGTGGGTGGAGACCTACACAATAAGCTAGAAAATATTAACTCCCATCATGGGTAGTCCTGCTATTTTCTCAAAGAGAGGGTCAAAAGTCTCTCAAGAACATAAGCAGTGCCTAATTAAAGAAGATGAATCAATATGTCAATCTCTCAGTATTAATGCATGTAACCATGAACCTTATTCTTCAAAAATTGCAACCTAGTGTTTTTCATGTTTTCTGAGGGGAAGGGCAGTGTAGAAGTTGGGTAGTTTGATGTAATTATAAGTTCCAAAAAAAATATTGGGTTATGCTTGTAAACTGGTCTGCTAATCTGGGCATGATTAAGTTATGATTAGAGCATTAACGGGGCCATGTCAGTAGGGTTTTGAGCCCCACCTTTTGGTGGGTGGGGTCTCAAAGATAAAAGACATGGCAAAGTACAGTGTTGGAGCAGTTTTGAGTTAGACTTGTGATGTGGAGTCTTGAGCTGGAGCCCTGGGAGGTAGTGTACAGAGGAGTTTGGTTGTGAGGAAAGAGAGAAGGCTCTGGGAAGAGAAGCAACCCATTTGCCTGATAGTCTACAGCTGGCCTTGTGGCATAAAGCAAGCCTGAGCACAGAGAGAGGCAAGCACCAGGAGGAGAGGAACGCAAGAAGCCTGAGCCCTGACAAACATCAGCAGCGTCTTGCTCCAACACATGGCAATGAACTTTGGTGAGGGAAGAAACATACGCTTTATGGCCTGGTAACTGTGGACTTATACCCCAAATAAATACTCATTATAAAAACCAACCCATTTCTGGTATTTTGCATCAGCACCCCTTTGGCTGACTAATACAGGGAGGGAAGAATGGATGGAGCATTTTAGGACATTGTAATTGTTTCACACCACCTTGTAATAATGGAAATAGGCCATTATGTGTTGTGTTAGAAACTACAAAAATGTATGGTACAGAATGTAAACCATAATGTCAACCACTGATCATATTTAGTGTAATGCTTCAATATTTGCTCACCAATTAAAACAAATGTGTCATACTCATGTAAGATGTTATTCATATGGAAAAATGTGAAAAAGGGAGTGGGTGGGGTATATGGAATCCCATATATTTTCTTTGTGACTTTTCTGTAAACTAAAGCTTCTTTGAAAGTAAAGTGAAAAAAGTAAAACACTGAGGAACATACAGAAGAAATTGTCACTGTATATAAAAGATAACAGAACTTATGGTGACAAAAGACACAATGCAAAAAATTATTGTAATTTTAATTTTTTAAGCTTTTTATTTTTTACTATTTTTCATTTTATTCATTTATTTTGGCTTTGGATTTGGCTTTGGATTGCAGAAGAGTTGCAACTGTGACACGGAAGAATTGCTTGTGCAGGGTTTTGGTGGTGGAGTGATGTGTGGGAATGGGTGCACCAGTGGAATGTCTCTATGCAATATGAATGTGTTAAAATGGTCATGGTATATTGTCTCAGTAGGTAGAGACCCACACATTAACTGAAGGAATATTGAATTCCCATCCTGGGGAGTCCTTGTAAATTCTTAAATAGGTTAGCAAAAATCCCTAGAGTACATGGGCAGTGCCTAGTAAAGGAGGACAGACCAATATACCAGGCCCTTGATATCAATGCTTGTATTTATGGACCTTGTTCTTGTGAAATTGAAATTTAGCCTAGTAATATATATTGCCTAAGAGTTACCTCTTGAAGGCTTCCTTGTTCCTCAAATGTGGCCTCTCTCTAAGCCAAACTCAGCATATAAACTCACTACCTTCTCCCTGTTATGGAATATAACTCCCAGGGATGAGCCTCTCTGGCACAACAGGATTATTACTAAGCACGAACTAATGATGTATTTGGAAAAAGACCTTGACAAAAAGGGGGAAATCTTAAATACAAGTGATATTTTTTTGGCTAAGATATTTCAAAGTGAGTCAGGAGGTCTTTCTAGAGGTTACACTTATGCACATTTTAGGAGGATCTCACTGACCTCTGCAGGAAACAGTGCCTCAAGCAGAGGGGACTTCTGAGGGCTCTAGAAATATCTAGATACTATAGACAGGGCATACAACCCCAGTATTCAGCACCCAGTCTGTAGACTTTACCTTAGATTTTATGATAATCTATGCCCTGCAATGTATCAGAGTGGGACTCATTCATAATTTTCCTACATATGGTTCTTATGCCTCTTTTATTTGAACCTATAATTAGCATTAATCCCAGCAAATATGTGTCTAAGAGACTTAAAGCTTTGGTCTGCTCTTATGCCAGTTGAGCCCTGGATCTCGGCAGATTTGCAGCCAACATTTACACTCCAGTTCATTGGATGCACCCAGGGCAACTAACAAAAGGATGATGATGATGGACAACATCCATCACAGAAAAACAGAGTATTTACAACTTCAAATAAAACAGTTTCATCCATCTGCCCCTTAGGATCTAAGTTCCCTCTTAATCAGAAGCAGAGTAAGCATCACCATCCCCAAATCCTCAAGATTAAAGAATGAGCAAACATAAGGGGGAAATACAACTTGAAATATCCTTATTTCAATAATGTAAGAACTTGTAACACTGGTATAAAGGCAGTAGACACCAGACGTTCTGAGGGGAGCAAGAAGGAAGCATAGTTGTAGCATGGGGCACTTGGGGACATTGGAATTGTTTTGCATGGCATTGCAAGGATGGATACAAGTCATTACACATTTTGTCAAACATAAATCTGTGTGTTGCAAAGTATCAATGATAATGCAAACTATAGACCATTACGTGTTCATCACTTGTAACAAATGAACCATGGTAATGAGGAAGTGGGGGTATATGGGAATCCCCTATATTTTCTATGTAACGGTTATGTAATATAAAGCTTCTTTAAAAACAAAAACAACTTTAGCAAGAGAAAGTATGGTGTCCTCAGGACTGTGATCAAACAATTAATGATTTGAAATCATTTAAAATTTAACTGCCATCTAAGTAATGTGTTGTCTTAGATGAGCTCCAATAACTGAAAAATATGGCATGAGCAGAAAAACTAATGATATATGAATAAAGTCTGGAGTTTAGCCAAGAGAAATGTATTAATGTTCATTTCATAATTTTGATGAATGTACCCATGGTAATGTAAGATGTTAACATCACAGGAACCTTTGTGTGGAATATAAAAGAATTCTAAATAATGTCTTGCTGCTTTTCTGTAAGTATAAAATTACAAAAACGTAAAGTGTATCAAAAAGATAAGTGCACATTAATCATCAGTTGCTGCTCTCAAAATGATAGCAATATGGGTTTTGGGAGGTGGTAAATTAAGGAGTTCCAGGAATCAAGCCTTCCACTAGATGTGGAAGGACTGTCTAAAGAAACTATTTTGAAACTCTGGCAGCCAGAAGCACACTGTACCTCAACCAGGGAAGAGCAGGAAGAAGAAGCTGCTACATTAAGGTAAAGAAGAGTAAATTGCTGTCTCTTTATGACAAATACCTTCAGCTGGACTGAGAAAGAAAAAGAGAGGATACAAAATCAAAATCAGAAATTAAAAAGGAGACATTACTACCAACTTGCTGAAATAAGAAGGACTATGATAGGATATTATGAACAACTGTACACCAACAAATTAGATAACCTAGATGAAATGGGCAGATTCATAGCAACATACAAACTAACTACATGGACTCAAAAAAAAATAGAATATCTCAACAATCCAATTACCTGTAAAGCAATTTAATTAGTAATCAAAAACCTCCCAAGAAACAAAGGGCCAGGAACAGATGGCTTCAGAGCAGAATTATGCCAAACATTCCAAGATGACTTAACTCTAGTTCTGCTCAGACTCTTTGAAAAAAATGAAGAGGGTAGACTACTGTCTAATTCATTCTACAAAGCCAACATCCCCCTCATGCCAAAAGCTAGATAAAGATACCACAATGTTTGAGAAATGAACAAACATAAGGAGAAATGCAAACACAGTCCAAAGTAGACTTATTGTTACTGTAGGAAGAGAAGTAGTGTTTATCAGAGGTACTGAGGGGAGGAGGAGGGAAGAAGAGGTGGTACACAGGGCATTTCTAGGGTATTGGAAATGTTCTGCATGATATAGCAATGGTGTATACAGGCCATTATACATTTTCTCAAAACCTATAAAACTGTACAGTGCAAAGTGTAACCATAATATCAACTACAGACCTTGGTTACTAGCAATGCTTCAATATTGGTTCATCAGTTGTAACAAATGAACCACATTAAAGTAAGTTGTTATTAATAGTGGAAAAAGTGGGAGGGGAATGGGGTGCATTATATGGGAATCTGCTATACTTTTGATGTAACATTTCTGTTAATCTATAACTTCTCTAAAAATAAAGTTTATTATTTAAAATATTACCACAAGTTAAAACTACTGACAAATATCTCTGATGAATATAGATGTAAAATCCTCAACAAAATGCTAGTAAACTGAAAGCAAAATCATATTAAAAGAATTATACACCAAGATCAAATGGGATTTATCCTTGTTAAGCAATTTTTTAAACATAAGAAAATCAATTAATATAATAAAACACTTTAACACAGTCAAGATAGAAAAACATATGATCATGTCAAATGATGCAGAAAAAAGTTTGCCATTCCTTCTTGATGAAAGTGTTTAGAATACTAAGAATAGAAGGAAACTTCCTACATAATGGGCAAGACTGAAACCTTTCCCTCTAAGACCATCAACAAGACAAGGCTGCACACTGCAACCACTGTTATTCCACACTGTACTGGAATTTTAGCCAGAGTAATTAAAAAAGAAAAAGAAATAATGGGTTCAAATTGCAAAGGAAGAATTAAAACTTTCATAATTTGCAGATTTTATTCTATATACAGAAAATACTGATAAATCCAAAATAAAGTTCCTAGAGCTAATAAATGAATTCAGCAAAGTGGCAGGGTACAAAACCAACACCCAAAGATCAGTAGTATTAATATACATAAGCATTGAACAATCAGAATAAGAAATCAAGAAAAAAATTCCATTCAAAATAGCAGCTAAGAATAAAATATTTAAGAACAAATTTAACCAGGAATGTAAAGGACTTATACTGTGAAAACTATAAAACATGGCTTAAAGAAATCAAAGAAGACTAAAATAGTGGAAGGGCATTCCATTTTCATGGATTGGAAGATTAAATATTTTTAAGATGTCAGTTCTTCCTAAACTGACCTACATATTCAATGCAATCCCAATAAAATTTCCAATAGCCTATTTGGAGAAATGTAAAAGCCAATTATCCTCTTTATTTTGAAGGATTAGGGGCCCAGAATAAACAAAAACCTTTTGAGAAAGATGAATGAAATTGGAAAATTCACACTTCCAGACTTTAAAAAATATTACCAAGCTACAGTAATCAAAATAGCAATGGTCGTTCCAGATAGATGGGATATTAGAGAGACACAGGACTCATTTGTCTCCGAGAAGAATCACTAGAATACAGGCAGTAATGGCCTGTAAAAATGTTTTAGGGCTTAGGACACTAGGAGAAGCCTGGATACAACCCATAAGAGGAGTAACAAAAAATAAAAAGAATCTTGAGAGGAGATCTCTTTGAGTAAATGTTACAGTTGTACCTGCTGGTGCCCATCCCCCACCTCAGAGTGGACAGCTTTGAGTTCTGGTTCAAATACTGTTTAGTACTATTTCAGTGTGATTTACATAGAGATGGCATTCTTCCTTAAGGAAAGGACATATTCCTCCCTGTGCTGCAGTTAGCATGTAAAGTGCCCTACAATTTTGCAACACCATAGCAGCAAGAGAGTCTGCTTGCTGTTTTAGAGCTTCTAAGGCATGCTGGTTTCATTTATGCCATTAGCTAGCTCTAGGGAGTGGCTGAAATCAATCATTGGATTTGGTATAAATTGCCAATCCCAGTTTTCAATGATGGTTGTGCCTAAGGCAACTAAGAAGAGGATGAGAAGAGACATTGCCTTTTTAGTTATTGTACTGGAAGAAACAAAGGAAAACAGACAAGATTTCTTAAAGAATGTAGGGTTAGAGACACAGACAATACTTAGCCTTGTCTCTTGAAGAGGTATTTCAGGCAATTCAAAGATGTCACTTGTATGACCCATCAGTTGCTTCTGGTGAGTCAGTACTTCCTTGGGCAGCTGACTTCACTTGGGATAAGTGCACCCATCTGGCAATGCCTTTTACTTTAACAACTGTGGGAGTGATTAAAACTACAGGATATTGTCCCTTCATAGGCTCTAACTGAGAGTGAGGCCTGTTTTCTTGCCAGATTTTGATCAGAACCTGCTCTCCAGGTTTAACTTTAGGTAAAGATAATTCATGTTTGGGGCTAGGAACAATTTTGTTTCCAAGCTCCTGGATGACTTGTTGAGTTTTTTCTAGGTTGATAAAATATTTTGTGAGTCCTTGGATTTCCTGATCTAGTTAGTACTAGGTCCTGGGTAAGGAAAGGCCACCCATAAATCATCTCAAAGGGGCTAAGCTGAAGTGGGTCTTTTGGAGCTAAATGCAGCCTCAATAAGGATATGGGTAGACTGGTGACCCAAGGCAATGTAGTTTCCTGGCAGAGTTTAGCTAGAATTTGCTTTAGGGTGGCTAAATCTTTCTGCTTTCCCAGAGGATTGTGGCCTCCAGGAGCTATGAAAATGATATTTAATTCCAAGGGCAGCTGATAGACCTGGAGTTATTTTGCTGGTAAAAGCTGGTCCAATATCATTTTGGAGGGACTTAGGCAGTCCAAACCTGGGAACTAATTCCTTTATGAGAGCTTTAACATAAAGAGAAGCAGCTTCCCATTTGCCATTTCTCTTTCATGGGAAATGCTTCCACCCACCCAGTATAAGTATCTACCAGTACTAAGAGGTACTTATAGCCCTGGCAAGATGGCATGTGGGTGAAGTCTACCTGCCAGTCCTCCCCAGGGTATGATCCCCACATCTGTACTGAGAGGTTTAAGGGGTAGGATGTTTAAGCCTCCCATTGTTGGAGTTATTAATTACACACAGGCTAACTTCTTTGACTGTTTTCACCAGGCCCTGTCATTCAAAACCCTGTTTAGCTAAGATGGTTAGGGCATCCCTCCCCAGATGAGTGGCTTGGTGGAGTCCAAGAAGGACTTTCCACTGCACTGCTCCTGGCAAGTTGACTTGAGTGTCCTTATCAAGCCACCCATCAGCTTCCAGGGTGATCCCCAGGCTACCTGCCATGGTTTGTTCTTCCTGGGTGTACTTTGGGACTTCAAGTACTGATACCGGTGCTGGAATAAGATGTAGGATGGAACCCTGAGTTTGTGCTACAGCTTTAGCAGCTACATCAGCTCGAGCATTTCCCTTTGCTATAGCAGTGTCTGTCTTCTGATGCCCTGGAGAATACATAACTGCTATTTCTTGGGGTAACAGTATGGCTTCCAGTAAGTCTAGGATTCCTTGCCTGTGCTTAATAGGTGACCCACTGTTAGTAAGCAAGCATTGTTCTCTTTACACAGCAGAGTGGGCATGGACAACAAGGAAAGCATACGTAGAGTCTGTATAAATATTAGCTCTTTCCCAGCTGCTAGCTTTAAACTTTGGGTGAAGGCAATCAGCTCTGCCTTCTGGGCTGAGGTTCCATAGGGGAAGAGCTTGGGCCTCTATGGTTTCAAATTGAGAAACCACTGCATAGCCTGCCCTTTAAATTCCTTCCTTAATAGAACTATTTCCATCTGTGAACCATTCAATGTCTTGGTTCACAAGAGGTTCATCTTTTAAATCTTGCTTGCTTGAGTAGTTTTGATTAAGATTCTTAAGACAGGAGTGGAGAAGGGACCCCTCAGGATCTAACTTTGGACCCTCTACTGGTAGTACAGTGCCTGGGTTGAGGGTCTGACACACCCTTAGCTGCACCTTGGGGGTCTCTAGTAATTGAGGAGTCTCTAGTAAGTGAGCCTGGTATTTAATTAACCATAAGCCATTGATGGCCTCTGGTCTCAAGCACATCCTTCACCTGCTGTGGGATGAAGAGCATGAGAGTTTGCCCCCAAGTTAATTTGGTGGGTTTCTCAATTAAAAGGGCTATTTCCCCTATTTCTATCAGGCAAGGTGGTCATCCTTGCACTGTGCTGTCCAGGGGTTTGGAGAAATAAGCTACTGGTCAAGAAACCTCACCCAGTGTATGGACTAACTCTCCTAGAGCCACCTCTTCTTCTCAGTTATGTAAAGAAAGAAAGGCTTCCTTGGGTTAGGAATTCCTAAGACTGGAGGGCTAATTAAGGCCTGTTTTAGGGCATAGAAGGCAGCTTACTGTCTTGTTCCCCATTCTAAGGGTTGCTTAACAGCCCCTGCAATAGCATTGTACAGTGGATGGGTTATTTCCCCAAACCTAGGTATCCACAGTCTACAGTATGCAGCCATTCCCAGGAAAGTCCTCAGCTGCTTCTCTGTTTGAGGCAGCAGAATACTAGTGATAGCTTGAACTCTTTCTGGGGAAAGAGATCTTTCCCCAAGGGTAAGAATGAACCCTAAATAGGAGACTTTTTGCTGAGAGAGTTGTGCCTTGGATGCTGACACTCTATAGCCCCTATCAGCTAGGAAATTAAGAACTAAAATGGTGTTGACATTGGAAACTTCTTTTATTGTGCTTCAAAGCAACAGATCAACCACATATTGTAAAAGGGCACTCCGCAGCAGGTGGGGATCAGCTAGGTCCTGAGCTAAGGCATTCCCCAAAATATGGCGGCTGTTTCAAAACCCTTGAGGCAACACAGTCCATGTAAGCTGGACTGGGGGCCTAGAGTTGGACTTCTGCCATTCAAAGGCAAAAAGGAATTGGGAGTTTGGGTGGGGAAGGATACAGAAAAAGGCATCCTTTAAGTCTAGAACAGTAAATCAAGCCACGGTTTCTGGGACCTGGTTTAGCAGAGTATAAGGTTTGGGTACTACCAGATGAATTGGTTACAAAGCTGTTGTTTGATCTTAAGTCTTGAACTAGCCAGTAGGTACCATTGGGCTTTTTCACAGGAAGAATGGGTGTGTTGCAAAGAGATTGGCAGGGAGTTAGTAGGCCATTCTCCAAGAACTTTTTAACCTTGGGCTGGGGGCCTTTAACAGCCTCCTCCATAAGGGGGTACTGTTTCTATGAGGGTAGGGCTGGTTAGTATTTTTAGAAATGGAAACTGAGGGAGCCCCAAGGGTCCTTCCAGGTATCCCAGCTTCCCAGTAAATAGTTTGCCTTACTATTGATTTCCTGGGCAGTAGCTGCTGATGAGATACCTGACTCTTTATTCAGAACCATGGCTAAACACCGAATTCTGCGTTCTTCCCTTGAGCACTGGGCTATAGGCACATTAGAGTTCTCTTTATCCATACTAGTTAGATGCATGCCCCCAGAGTATGAAGTAAATCCCACCGCAGTAAGGGGGTGGGACATTCAGGGACAATTAAAAATTGATGGCTTATGATCAGGTCTCCTATTTGGTAGAGAAGAGGCTCAATAAAGGACCTAATTTTTGCTTTCCCATCAACACCCACTACTGGGCAGGTTCTGGGGGTGGGAGGTTTAGAGTGACAGATCAGAACTGAATAGGCGGCTCCTGTATCTATAAAAAATTAATTTCTTTACTTGCCACATCAAATGTCACCCAGGGCTCCTCTAGTTCGATGTTCCATGGAGTCATCCAAGGAGCCACTCTTTGCCCCAGGCCCCTCAGTCCTCCATGGGGGCTGTTGCCATTATTGCCCTGGGCCATGCTCTACCTCCCCTTCAGGATTTAGCACACTCCTGAGCCCAATGGTCTGTTTACTCACACTGGGGCAGGGACTGGGGGCCTCCTTATCTGGTTTAGAGCACCCTTTCTTCCAGTGGCCAAGCCCTCCACAGTTGAAGCAGGATATCAACAGTTTGGAGCCTGAGCTGGGGTGACCATGAGGTGGCCAGCTGCCATTTATGGCAACTGCAAGTAGCTGAGCCTTCTACCTGTCCCTCTTTGCCCTCAATTCCTCAAGGGACTGGTCATGGCTGTTGAAGATGGAAAAGGTTAATTTTGAAAGAGAATTCATTAAGGTTTAAGGGCCTAGACCTAGAGCTAGCTTTTGGATTTTCCTTTTAATATCTGGAGCTGCCTGGCTGATAAAAGAGGTTTTTAATACAATCTGTCCCTCCAGTGAATCTGGATTAACTTGGGTATACTTTTTCATAGCTTCTACTAGTCTCCCTTGAAACAAGGAATGGTTTTCCTTTTCCCTCTGGGTTATTTCCTGCAGCTTATTATAATTAACAGACATGGTGGTGAAATTTTTTCATTCCCTCTAGTAGACATGTTGTCATATGATCTCTCTTCCTTATGTCTGCTTGTCCCCTTTGGTGGTTCCAGTTAGGATTGGCCTCTGGAACTGCCACAACTTTTACAGCATATTGCTGGGGCTATTGGGCAGCCATCTTATTGGCATGCCCCTAGGCTGCTTCCCAATTGTGGAGTTTTTCTTCAGGGGTGGAGCATGTGATAAAGATAATAAGCCAGCTCAAAATTTAGAGTCAACCGCTGGAATTGCTTGGTAAATTTTTCTGGACCTCTGAAAATTCCCCCAACTGTTCCTTACATTGAGCTAAATCTTTCATGGAGAAGGGAAAATGGACACTAATTGTTCCCACTTCTCCATTTGCTGCTTCCCTTTTTGGGTAGAGGCCTTTCTTGGATCCTTTACTAGGGTGGAAAGGTCATCCACTCCTAGTGATTCCTGCTTGCCTAACTATGGTTACATGAGCTCCAGAAACAGAGGCTGGAGGGGGAGAACTGAGGAAGGGATCAACTAAGATATCACCCTCCTTCTCAGGGAGTGGTTTTACATCCTGAACATAGCATGACTTGCAAGATCCACTTAACTTCATATTCTCATATAGAGCCAAAAAAAGCTGAACATATGGAATCTCTGACTGCTTTCCTTCTTTCTTACACATGAGGTCTATCTGCAAAATAGGGTTATAATTTAGAGTGCCATTTACAGGCCATTTTTTGGTTACCTTCAAGGCTATACAGTGGCCATGCAATGTTGCAGAAGAAGATCGTTTTCCCCTTCTTCAATCTTTTGGTGGATAGGGTTGTCCAGTTCTTGAGAATACTCCCCAATAAGGGAGTATTTGCTGATATGCTAGAGGCTGTGCCCATTATTCTAGGAAGAAAAAAGAAGCACTTTTTGGTCAACTGATCTGTCGTCCCAGAGTCCAAGTCTGACTAAAATGTTTACCACTCAAAATATTTTGGAGGTGATGTTCCAGACTCAGCGTCCTGAGAATTTAATCCAGAGCCTTGCTGACAGGCATTCTTGTGGCCAACCTAGGTCTTGGGGGATGGCTGAAACATGAAAGTTCAGATCAAAGCACCCAAGATGGTTTGGTGGGAAAAGGGAGCAGTTATCCAAACCAAAGTTCATAAGATAAGTCTCAGAGGATGTTTGGCTGCCCTCTGAATGGAAAGGCCCAAAGCATGGAGAACATTAAGAATTTGCTCTGCTTCTTGGCACCCCTACATTTCAGGGTCTGAGACTGACTGAATTGTTACCCAAACTAAACTCCTGAGATAAGTCTCAGGGAAAATTTGGCTGCTTTCTGAATCAAAGCACCAGAGACTTCCTAGGTCTTGGGGAACATTCAGAGTTGCTTCTCTGGTTCCCACCACCCCAGGAATCACAAAGACCCTGCTCTCTGCAGTTTCTGGGACTGTTGTGGACTTGGAAGACAGAGTGAATAGATTTTAGGGTCAAATAGATTTGGACTGAAGCTGCCAAGCTAAATATTGCTCCTTCTTGGAGAAGGGGCAAAGAGCTTCTTCGTCCTATTCTTAAAGAGGTCTTAAAAAGCAGTCCTAGGAACTAGGAACTTCTCTTTATACCAGCCATCAAAAGGCCACTAAGTGATTAGAGATCAATTGTTTTAGCTAACAGGACTTGGGGTCCTGAAACAATAACTTCCTTACTAGCAAAGGCATTTTCAGTTTTACAGTTTTTAAGACATTCCAAATCCCTTTAACACAAACCTGTAATAAGAAATTCTGTAGTAGGGATCAGGAAGATAAAATATGGGTAAAGATTAATTATGCAAGGTTGTCCTAGCCTGTGACCCCCCTGGGGAAGGGAACTCCCATGGCATTCATTTTGGCCCTGACAGCCACCCTTTCCCACCCTGCCCCAGACCAGGTAACTGGGTGTGGTTGATAGGAGTTTGGGCATGCAAAGTTGTGGACCCATGGGGGGGGCAAGCCCCTGGATCTTTGTCATTGCAGTCATTACCACTGAGGAGAGAGGAAAGAAGAAGGCAATAGCAGCCAGGCCTGAGAAAAAAGCTGAAAGCTGTTAAAAGGGCTTGAAAAAGAAGCTTAGCAGTGCTTGGAGTTTGGCTGGGGGACCTCTGTCTTGCCAGGCCCCTGCTTTGGGTGCCTGCCCTGTGACCCTGACCTCCCAGTTGGGGTCAGATCTCACAAGCCTGGGTGTGCAGTGTGGATGCAGAGAGTTCCTGTGTCCCGGCCTGTTTTCTCCCAGGATTACATCCTGTGGGGGTTTGTAAGTGAACCCATTTAAAACAGATAACCAAAAGAAGGCATTAAACAGGCTGTAGGCCACAGTTTTGCTTACCAATAACCTCCTGGCTGGCTCACCAAATATTTTACTGGATTTTTGTCTAGGTTCTTGACTATGCTGCAGAAATGAATTTCAAGAGCATGTTGGGTTAGTTGGACAGTAATTTATTAAGGTAGGGAGGGAAGAGAAATGAGAGAAAATTACAGGTCATAAAGCCCAGGTAGAGAGGAAGAGTGATAAAGAGGGCTGGTTTATAGATTATAATTTCCCATTATAGATTATAAATGCCCAGGTTTTACTTGTGTGTTGATCCAGGAGGGGGTGAAGGCCAGAACAAGGGTCCAAAGGCAAGAACAATTTGGGCTTTGGGCCTGCTTTTTGAACCAATAATTATTCTGCCCCTTTGTTAATGGCAACGGAGGAGTCCCAACTGTTTGCTGTTTTGATTGATTACCCTACCCATCAATTCCCCAGAAGGGCCCAATTATAAGTCCCATGGAGAATATGCAGGGCTTCTCCTGACTTCCAGAGCAAATCTCATTCTGGATGGAATTTTCATGAGGGTCTTCCAGCAGCCATCTTGGGAGTATTGATGTCCATGTGGACTTCTTGCCAATTTCCAGATCCATCTATTGATTCCCTATATTACTAGCCTGCTTCACTAAGAGCAGTTAAAGTTTGAACCTGTCCAAATCAGAAAGAGATTGGTAGCCACCATTTTAACTTTGCCCCTGGCACAAGGAGAAGCAGGGTGGACTGAAAATCAATGATGGTAGGGACCGACTTCATTTCATCCAGAGCAGATTGCAACTCTAGCATAAGCCCCAGCCCAACCTCTGGCAGGGAGGAAGGTGGGAAGACCTGTGCCAGCCTCTCCAGGAAAATACCAGCCATGCTGTGGAGGCCTGTGATCATCCTACTTTGGTGGCATAAGCCACCTTTGGAGCTATTCTGTGGCTGAAGTTGGAAGCTCAATTTCCCAGAAACAGAGCAGTAAAAGATGGTTGGCCACTGATTTCAGCTAGTGATTAGTAAATTTGGCTGGCTAAATTATAAACCTAAGAACCTGTTCAAGTCATAAAAAGGCTGGTAGCTGCCATTTTGACTCCACACCCAGCATGAGGGGAAGCCAGACAGACTGAAAATCAGAGTGGCTTTAGGGACAGATTTCTTTCACCCAGATTTGTCTGCAGCCCTAGCCCAGGCTTCAGCCCCACCTTTAACAGGGAGAAAACTGGTGGGCCCTGTACCAGCCTCTTCGGGTAGCTGCAGGTACATTTGGCTGGCACAGACTGAATAGTTGGAAATCCCCTGGGACAACTGCGGTCATTTTGAACATACACAGCATAGATTTCTGCCCACACCTGCAGCTCCATCACTGACCCAGGCAGGAGAGGAAGGGGTGTGAAGCTTCATCAGTCTCTCTGGGCAACTACAGGCTAGGCCTGCATGACTTGGATTATTACACACAGCTGTGGCTCTGTCCTGGGCCCATGGCAAAGGAGAAAGTTGGGGGAAGCTTCATTGGTCCAAGGGGCAATGAGGGCAGTTTGAGCCTCCACAAATTACAGCACCAACTACATCCTTGGATCCTACTATATAGCCAGCAAAGGAGAAAGGGCAAGAAAGCCCTAAATTAGAGAGAGAAAATGCACCCAGAATAAATACTCTAATAAGCCAGATGCCAAGACACCAACAAAAATTTACAATCCACACCAAGAAACTGGAATACATGGCCTAGTTAAAGGAACAAGATAAGTCTCCAGATGACATAAAGGAGTTAAGACAACTAATCAGGGATGTTCAAATAAATCTACTTAATAAATTCAATGAGAAGGTGAAAGAGATTAAGGATTATAAAAAGACATTGGATGAGCACAAAGAAGAATTTGAAAGCAACATAGAAAAATGGCAGATCTTATGGGTATGAAAGATGCAATAAATGAAATTAAAAGTACACTGGAATCATGCAATAGCAGATTTGAGGAGGCAAAATAAAGGATTGGTGAGCTTGAAGAAATAGCTTCTGAAAGTGAACATACAAAAGAACAGATGAAGAAAAGAATGGAAAATATTGAACAAGTTCTCAGAGAACTAAATGACAACAATAGATGTGCATATATTCATGGCATGGGTGTCCCTGAGGAGAAGAGAAGAGATAAAGTGAGAAAGAATATTTGAAAAAATAATAGTAGAAAGTCTCCCAACCCTATTGAAGGACGTAGATATCCATGCCCAATAAGCACAACATACTCCCATCTGAATAAATCCAAAGAGACCAACTCTGAGATGCATACTAATCAGAACAAATGTCAAAGACAAAGAGAGAATTCTGAGAGCAGCAAGAGAAAAGCAACGCGTCACACATAAAGGATACCCAATAAGATTAAGTGCCAATTACTCATAAGAAATTGTGGTTGCAAGAAGACAGTGGTATGATATATTTAAGAAACTGCAAAATAAAAACTTCCAGCCAAGAATCTTAAATCCAGCAAGATTGTCTTTCAAAAATGAGGGTGAGTTTAGAATATTCACAGATAAACAGAAACTGAGAGAGTTTGTAACCAAGAAACTGGCTTTGCAGGAAATACTAAAATGTGTATTACAGCCTGAAAAGGAAAGACAAGAGAGAGAGACCGGGAAGAGATTATATCAATAAAAGTAAGTAAAAGTGTAAAAAGTGTGCTGAAAATAAAACATGACAGATAAAACCCAAATATTTAAGAATAAACTTAACCAATGATGTAAAGCATTTGTATCAAGAAAACTACAAATCATTGTTAAAAGAAATCAAACGAGACCTAAATAATTAGAAGAAAATTCCATGCTAATGGATTGGAAAACTAAATATCATTAAGATGTCAATTCTACTCAAATAAATATAAAGATACAATGCAATCCCAATAAAAACTCCACCAGCATTTTTAAATAAATGGAAAACATGATTATCAGATTTATTTGGAAGATAAGGGGTCCTGAATAGCCAGAAACATTTTAAAAAGGGAAAGTGAAGTTGGAGCAATTTAATTTCTGAACTTTAAATCATATTTCCTTGGTACAGTCATAAAAAGAGTATGCTACTGGCACAAAGACAGACACATAAACCAATGGAACAGAAGTGATCATTCAGAAATAGACCCTCACATCTATGGTCATGTGATTTTTCACTAGCCTTTCAAACTTCTCCACCTTGGGCAGAACAGTCCATTCAACAAATGGTGCTGACAGAACTGGATATCCATAGCCAAAAGAGGGAAAGAGGACCCCTATCTCACACCTTATACAAAATTTAACTCAAAATGGATCAAAAACCTAAATAAAAAAGCAAGAGCCATAAAGCTTCTAGAGAAATATGTAGGAAAATATCCTTGGGAACTGGTGGTAGGTGGTGGATTCTTAAAGGAGATAAGTGGAGAGCTCGGATCGACTACTGATGTGTAAGATATGTAGAATTTTAACTGGCTTTAATGCGAAGGTGTGCAAGTGTACAGAGTTGATGGTAACACATTATAGTGAGTAACAGCTGGTTTATAAATGGGAATGTAGCTGAAAATCTTAGTCTGGGGATGCAGATGCCAATTGAAGGAGAGCTGGAAAATGATCTAGGGGCTGAATAACACAGTGAACCTAGAGGTGGATGAGAATTGTGCTTTCTGGTAAAGATGCAAGAGTGTCCTTTGTGAGCTGAGCCAGATGTATAAAGAACACCTACTCCCCCAAAAAGAAGCCTCATAAATATTCAAAATTGTGGGTTCAAATCCATAAAAAAAGGCCCTTTTACAATCTGCATTTCAGGGTCTAATCAGAAGCCAACCAATTTAAATGTACACAGGAATTTAAATAAAAATTAAAGTTCTTGAAAAGAAAAACATGAAAAGAGCAATTCCTCTTGGTATATGAGAAAAATAATTGAAAGCAGGGACTCAAACTGATATTTATCCTCAAACGTTATTAGCAGCATTATTCAGAATAGCCAAAAGTTGGAAGCAACCCAAGTATGCATCAACACATGAATAGTTAAAATATGCTATATACACACAATGGACTATTATTCAGCTGTAAAAATGAATGAAGTTCTGATACATGCTATATCAGTAAACCTTGATTACATCATGTTGAATGAAATAATCTAGACACATAAAAGAAAAATATTAGATACAGAGGACCATGATGGAGCTGTAAGGCACTCCAAAGTTCTGTTCTCCCATAGAATCTTGGAACAACTAAAAAAAAGTGGCAGAGATATCTTCCTCAAAACTCCAGAGAAAAATGAAAGGGGTGCAGTAACTGGGTGAATGCCAAATCAAGAAAATGCAGTTTTTAAAATGGTAGGAGAAACTCATGGTACTTTTGCTGGCTCCTCCCCTAATGCCTTCACATTGTGATGTGGAGCCAGCCTGCATTCCCTTTGTGGGTCCATATCCCTGTTCCAGAGGGAGCAGAATAATCCCTAGGCGCATGGGGGTATCTTATGTGGGTGACAATCTACCAGGTGAAAGCCTGAGTGAACCAGGAAAGTTTTTACTGGCTGGTTCTGCCAGATCTTGCCATATAGGCAAAATAAGCTTGTGGACAGTTAAAGCAGTGTACAATGTTCTTGGATGCACTGAATCTATGCCTTTTGTCACTGTATAAAACAGGCTGAGGTGTGTGCTTTGTCAGTAAGAGATGTTCTGTCTGTGGTGGGATGGAGAAGTACAAAAGAGGAGGGTGATTGTATTGTGGAGGGTTTTGAATGTCAGGCTAAGTTTAGATGCGTACCAGTAGTCAAAAGGAAGTGTGATGTTTTCATTGATTTTAAGACTGAAAGAACATTATTATCTAATCTCCTGCAGTTGTTAAAAAATATTTCAACATGAGATGACTCAAAGGAAATTGTACTTGGAAGTTCAAACAGTTAATGTGGAGAAGAGCTGAGCTGCTAGGTTTGAAAGGGGGCAGCCTCCCTGAGATACCTTCTTTGAGCCTCTGAAATTCCACTGATCAACTATAACTACCTCATATTCCAAATGAGGGAACAAAAGCCCACAGTGACAAGCAATGAAACAAGGTATCCTAAGAGTTAGAGTGGCAATCTTGAATAAATTCAGTTATCCTGATTTCCAAGAATGCATTCCTTCTACTTTATGAGGACTCTTCAAGAACTAATGAAGTTCTCAGACTCAAGATGGTAAAGCCCACATTGAAGATTTTCAAAGAGTCTTCTAGGATTGGTATACTTTGTTCAGCATGGAGAAGGATATTAAGAATGGGCCTCTGAGTCTTAGAGAACATGTAATTTATATCCAAAGTCCTCTAATATATTCCAACAGAATGACAGACAGCTTCCAATTAAATACCTTTGATAAAGAGAATTTTTCTACTTACTGAAGCTGTTTTTTTTTTGACCATACAATTTGCTCATCCCTATAAGCTTCTGACTTCCTGCTGCCTCTGACCATGTACTTTTTTAAAAAAAGATTTATTTTATTTTTATTTATTTATCCCACCCCCACCCCTTGCTGATTGTGCTTGCTGTGTCCATTTCCTGTGCATTTTTCTGTGTCTGCTTGTCTCTCTTTGTTGCATCGTCTTGCTGCACCAATTCACCATGCCACATGGGCCATCAGCTCACCACACCATGTGGGCCCTGACCATGCCCTTTGCTATCAACCAAATCCATCACCATTCACCTCATTTCCTCCCAATGTTCCCTCTTGCCACCGTAACCTTGAGGGTTTGTTACATGCACCTGTATAGTTTTGTACTATATTAGCAATAATTAATCTTCTTAGCTCAATTTTTATATTAATTGCATGTTGGTCTTATCTCTTTATGTGGGTGCTTAACATAGCTAATTTAGTCTCATTTAACTAAATTCTTAATACTGTGCTGTGTACACACTAGCCATTTTATTAAACCCATGAAATTGAATTCATACAAAGAAACCTGCATTTGCATTGAACTATGGGTCCCCAACCACAACGGTGCATGTTCCTGTCTCCCTAAATGAGCTTCCATTGTGAGAGCTTAGCTGCTCTTCCATTGGCATCTAGGCTCAAAGATTCAATTTCTCATCCCTACCATTTACAATCATAGACATGCATTAACCAAACCCATCTGCTAAACCATACCTGGGATTTCCAGTTCAGGGTTGAATCAGTGCTTTCAGATCCTCTCTATAATATTGTTTTTTCTGTCTGTAATGAGTCAAAGTGAAAGACCATCCTTCACAGTCCTGTTCAAATGAAGAAGTGGGAAGTTACATTTCTTTCAATTGTCTATTACCTAGACAGTAAATATTTCTAAAGTTCATTAGTATGGCAGTTTGGGGCATACAAGCAAATGTCCTATCCTCAAAGATGGAAACAGATAGGCATAAATGAAACAATGTGCAAACAATATAAGTTCCAGAATTGAAAGATATCCATGTGACCTCTCCATTTTAAAGAAGGTGAAAAGATTAGGCCTTGATATAATTTAGAAAATTGAAAGAAAAGTGAAAAGTAAGGGCAACAGAATGACAAGGCATGAAAAGAGAAAGGGCAAATGTGGTGTACGTAGCCAAAGATATGGCCTTTGACACCATATAAACCTGAATTTGCTATGGACCTTTCAGGGATGGAATTGACTAGAGGTTATACATTTAGCATAATTTTCAGTTGTTGTTTTGTTTTCAGTATTTTTATTTCACACATATACAGTGCCTGTCATTAGAGTTTAAAATGTAATGTTTTAATGTATAAACATTAAAGTATACTAAAAATGTAGTATAGACATTCAGACATTGAAACGACTGTCATATTGTGGGCATATCATGAAACTTAGTTGCATACACTCCTAGGTGCAGGTTGCCTTGAGGAGATGTGCCTAGCTAGACCACAGTTCATTTCGGGAAAATGTAGTGAGAACTTTAGTCTTAACTAAATCTGTAATATTCCTGATTCTTTCTTCTAAGTACCTACTCTATGCCTGACAACCTCTCTGTGCCTCAGTTTTATTCTCTATAAAATGGGACATTAATGTTCTCTATCTGAAATGGTGGTTGTAAGTATTAAATGATTTTAATCATTTGGATGTTTAGAGCAGCATCTCATTTCTTTACAAAGATGAGGAAAACGATGCTAGTCACCATTTTAAAACAGATTCTCTGTCTTTAGGTTTCCAATAAACATGTCTAATTCTATTAGATGCCCAGTTGACTAACAAGATATCATGACTCATCAGGCCTTATCAGTATGTAAGATTGGAATTGAGTTTAAAAGGCAAATCTTCAAAAACCATTTTCTATAATAGCCTACAGTTCTAACCAAAAAGGAGTCATTTGAATAAAACTGAAGGGTTTTTTATTGGTATTTTTACGAATTATAAAACTAATGGGAAGCAGATATGGCTCAAGTGATTGGGCTCCCATCCACTATATAGGAGGTCCAGGGTTCAATTCTCAGTGCTTCCTGCATGGCAAGCTGGCCTGAGTGGAGAGCTGGACCATGCAGAGTGCTAGCCTGCATGGAGTTCTGGCCCACATGGATAGCTGGCCCACATGGAGTGCTGGCCCATGCAAGAGTGCTGGCCTGCATGGAGTGCTGGCCCACGTGGAGTGCTGGCCCATGCAGGAGTGCTAGCCTGCATGGAGTGCTGGCCCATGCAGACAGCTGACATAGAAGAACACACAGTGAATGGACAAGAGAGCAGACAACAAGGGAGGGGGAGAAATCAGTTAGTTCATTAATTAATTTTTAAAAAGTAAAGCATGGCCCTTGGAATGGTAGAGTAATTGAAAGTTTAAAGAAAAGGGCCACTCCCAACCATAAGCACTCACTCGACCCTCTATTAGCAGTTTAGTTTATGATCTTCAGATATGCATTTTTATGTAGGTTTATTGTATATGTAAATGCATTTATGTATCTTACACTATATAAAATATATAAAAATTTTATCAAAATATTTACTTTGTATTAGTGCTTGAATATTTTAATTTAACAATTTGCATGAACATTATTTGAGTTCAGTATTTATTCATTTTCCATTTTAATTGCTATATATTATTCCATTTTGTATTTGCACCATAATTCACTTAACTAGCTCATTACTGCCTGATATTTATATTATTTCTAATACTCTGCCTTATACATACACTCTAATGAATGTCACTTTAAAGACATCTTTACTTACTAGATTTGAATATTTCTGTTAGAGAAATTCCTAGAAATAGGAATTTCTGACTTGGAATTTCTGTTGGAGAAATTCCAAGTCAGAGTATGCATATTTTAACTCTAACATATTTTGTAACATTACTCTCACAAAATTCTATGCCAGACTTTTTCCCCAACAATAGTATTCTAAAGGGTCATTTTCCCCTACAGCCTTACTAACACTAAATATTATCAATCTTAGTTATGTTGACCAAACAATATGATGAAAAATAACATTTTAATTTGCCTTCATTCAATCGTTCATTCATACATTCATATAATTTCATTAATAACATAAACAAGACATATAAGTAAGAAATTATTATTGGTATTCAGATAAAATGAAATCAAGTACAATAATATTTATAGAGAAATATTGTCTATATGCATATATCCATATCAAACTAAAATAATAATAATAATAATAATAATAATTTACTAACCTTTTGGTATGGATCAGGCATTTTGCTAGTTACTCTACACAAATCATATCATTTAATTGTCACATCTGCATATGATAAGGCACTTTGTACCACTGAGAAAGAGGAAAATAATTTTCTCAGGACATACAGTTAATAAGTAAGAGAGTCTGGATTTGAATCTAGAAATTTGATTTTATAGTAGGTGTGTTTTTCTTGTATCTGAATTTTTTATGGAGATAAATAATTTCTCCAATAAAATCCTGGATAATAATTGCTGCTAGCAATTGTTTAGTGAGTGCCTTGGATTATCATCAATGAACCAGCAGTGGTCCTGTGTCCTTTGGAAGGTCTATTCCCAGAGTACATGAACCATCAATAGTACATGCCTCCAATTAAGGCTGTTAAATAGCCTATTTCTACTTGTAAGTCCCCATAATTTACTTTGCTTTTCTTGAAAGATGAGACCAGGTTAGTGGAGATGTAATTATCTACAATAGCATCTTTATAGAACAGAAATTATTATACCGATTTTGATACAAAATTTGTTTTCATGGAATTCTTCAGTAGGGGGGCTTAATCCACAAACAACCTTTCATGACTTCACCATGCTATCTCCAAGCAAATTATCTGCATCTCCCCCAATATCACTACCACCACCCTTATAAGCAGAGAAGCAGAGCTCCTCACAAATAAATGTTTGTGCTTATATATATATACTTATAGAGAAGTACAGAAAAATTTCAACTCATCCTTAGATTAAAAATGAAAGAGAGGTCTAATGTATCATTAATTTAAACAAAGAAAAATATTGAATAAGTTCCTTCTCAGATGTTTTTAGTAGAAAAATAAAACTTAAAGCACCTTCATACAAATTGAAATAAAAAAATATATAGTTAAATGATGGATAGATAGATAGACAGACAGATAAACATATGATAGATAGAAAGAAAGATAGATAGATATCAGAGACAGAGAAATAAAGGGATGAATGTAAAAACAGAATCAGAAAATCTCCCTGAAGCCATCCTAGACACATCAGCTATTTCCATGGCTCCCCTTACTTATAGCACATCTCTGAAACAGATAAACACACTTTTATTTGCTCAACTCCATGATCTGGATTGAGGCCAAAAGGCACTCATTTTCTGATATTTTTTCAAAAAATGAAATGATGAAATTAAATCAAGTTAAAATGTTTTTATAGCTCATGACTCTCCATAATGTGACCACAATTTGTATAAACAGATAAAACAGTGCAATTATTAACACATTTTAATTATCATATAATTGTGCATTGTTTAGGTGATTTAATTATTTCAACAATTTCAAAATAGCAGCTAAGTTTAATAGCAACTTGTTTAATATTTAAGTAGGTTTCTAAGGCCACATCCAAAGCTCAGCATTAGGTCATTTCTGTGAGCTCTCAAAACCCAGCCAGTTACCCAATGGAACCAGGAGGTAGAAGGTGGAAAATTGTGAAAATCAATTTTCTAGGATCACATCAGCATAACTAAATATCTGATCCCAAAAAGAATTTAATAACCTGAAGCTTCTTTTACAGAAGAGCTAGGAATCATGACACATTAGAGTTTCAGCTTGGTTATTCCAAGTGTGGAGAGAGTAAATCAGGTCCTAAACAAGGAACAAATGATCCAATCAGTTAATAAGAAGTTATTTTGATAGAATTGAAGTATCCAGTGATTTTAAAAAGAGATTTAAAACAGCTACTCTAATTGCCCAAGGACTTAAATAAGAAAAAACCCTTGTAGTTGTCAAAAGAATTTAAATGTCATCTAAATAGACAAAGTTGCCAAAAAAGCAAGCCAGATAAGGGATTTATAAAGTCATTCAAAGGACTATGACTGCCATTTGGCTATATTTTAAGCTTATTTTGAAAATAGTTTGCAATTCACATCTTTAAAATAACATCATTAATAAGATGTTTTCTTTTGGGTAATGAGTCTGGGCTAAAAGAGGGCAGAGTGCCAGTTTCAAAAAGTGGTGAAAATGTGCAGGTTTACATCATTCCAATTGCATTCCTTTGAGGTTGGGTCTGTAGTGACTGATGCACTAATCACACAGCCAGTGAATTCCCACCCACTCCTACAGCAATAGATGGTTCCACAGGCACAGCTTCACTGGAGCCAGGCCAAAGTAATGCTTCACAAGCACAAAAACAAATTGTGGTATTTAACCATTCAATTAATTGCCCCAGAAATAAGCTCTGTCCTTTGATAAGAGAATAGCCACACAATGATCCATCCACCTGATCATATGGGTGAAGAAAAGTCAATGTTATTGCTTCTTGGCCACCTAGCAAGTAGGAGGACTGAATTTTTCAATCACTTAGTGTAGTGTTCATTTCACATAAGAATATTATTAAATTTATGTCAATCTGACTGCAGGATAGTTACCATTAATAAAGATTAAAAACATGTATTTCAGCCAGAAAAAATAAAACTAAATTCTTTCTTATTCATCATATATAATATTCTCAAATATTGTGTTCATAATTTAGAAATATTTGGGGTTATACCCTTCATTCTTTTTCTACCTTCAATAATAAAATAATACCCTATATTTACAGTATTCATCACAGGTTACATTATAATTGGTTCATTGACACATTTGAGCTAACATCCTGAGAACTCTCTTGAGAGAGAAGATTCTCAAGTTTACAGAACATAATCATCATATGTGATAACGCTGACCTCTACAACTCTGAAATTACTCCACATTCTTACCAAACATTCAGACATGTGTCAGGGCAGTCTTTCTCAACCATCTTTTCTTTACCACACCCTAAGGAATCTTTTTGGGTATTTTTCCTAATCAACCCTCTCAGAATATTTAATACCATAGATATAACATATACCTATTTATGTTGTTTACGTATTTCTGTGCTTTATACGTAAAACAGTAAAAATAGGCTCATTCACCAAGAGCCAATTTTTACCCTCTTGGGAGAAACATCATTCCCATTGCAAATGCATGCATTTAGGAAACCTAACTGTAGAAAAAAAAAAAAAGGGAATGCCATCCATTTAGTTTGGGCCTAATTAAAATTCCAGCTGTGCTTCAAACAACTACTAAAATCCAGTTTTTGTCTTCTTCTCCATCAACCTTTTCTTATCATACTTATCACTAACAAAATCACATTATTTACTTATTTTTTTACTTGTTTATTATTCCCCACCAGACTTTAAGTTCCACATAAACCTAACCCTTGTCTGTAATTTTCAACATTGTATATCTAGTCCCTTATACTTTCTGGCACACTGAAGGCCCTGAGAAATACTTATTTTATATATGAAATAAGTCAAAATTTCCTAAACTTAAATTGATCACATGGCCATTTTTTCATTACATTTTCAAGTAATATATGTGAACACAGTATGGAATAACAATGTGAAAATCTCTAAATAAATAATATTCAGTTCTTCATTGTGCTACTCTCATGTCCAAATAGAGTGTTGGTTCCCTCTATTCAACCATAAATGATTCATTCTTTGAGCCCATTGTATCTCATTGTTTAAATATACAGATATTTATTAAGGGCAATACATCTGTGGGAATGAGAGTATCAGATGGCTTTCACTGATACAAGGGGAATAAGAGAATTAAGTAATCTGGGAAGCTGATGCCAAGGGAGAGCTGAAGGGAAGAAAGCAGAAACTCCCAAAATTGGGAAGAAAGCCTCAAGAACAATTTTTACAATGTAGCCAAGGAACTCTTCAGTGTTTGGATATTTCTCATTGTGCTACGAAACAGAAGGTGAAGTGGAAGACTAAAGGAAGCAGTGTCTAAAAGACATGAGGTTGTTGTGTAACCTCACTAGCCTCATTTTATTTTTTTTGCTGATGTTTTGTCATTCTCCATTTTTTAATAATAATTTAAATTTTTTTAAAAAAGATACTTAATTACATAACTATTACACAAAAGATATGCCCCAATCCGCACACCTCCCACACCCTCCCACATAAACATCCTTCATTAGTGTGGCACATTCATTGCAATTGTTAAACACATCCTGGGGCTTTGCCATTAAATGTGGACCATAGTTCACATTGTAGTCTATAGTCTCTCCCACACAATTCTGCATGTTATGTGATGATATAAAATCACTAGTCTCATTTTAAAGAGCTGTCTAATGATATGTGCTACTTGATTTAAGAGTGTTAGACTATGAAAAGAACCAAAGTGTATGCTTGATAATTGACCTTCAACAATGATTAATCTACTCCCCTCAATTAAATAACCTATACTAATTTCACTG
This sequence comes from Cabassous unicinctus, assembly GCA_029593785.1. NCBI lineage: Eukaryota > Metazoa > Chordata > Mammalia > Cingulata > Chlamyphoridae > Cabassous > Cabassous unicinctus. The sequence goes on along the minus strand of JAQZBX010003515.1, from coordinate 29,475 downwards.
AATTGAATGTGCAAATTAAACCAAAGCATTCTCACACATCAGATACAAATATTAATTATCATATTCATTTTTATGAGAAAATATATATACTTCCTTTTGTTGTTTTATTTTTAAAGTACCAGGAATAATCAGTTGGAAATTAGTCTCTCGAAATATTGTTGATAGTGTGCAAAGAAATATCTAATTCTTTAACATTATTCCTAAACAGCAAGATTCCAGCTATTGAGACTATCTGATGGCTTTACATGGTCTCCTTCATTTTCTACATACTCCAAATTTGCTGTTGACAATTTATAATTTGTGTCTCATTAATGATATCACTCCTCCATTCAGGACTTGGTTTCACTCCTAAAACACAAGTCATTGGTCTTGGTTTCTTTCTTCAAATCCTTTTGTCTCAAAGCAGAAATGTCATTTCCTCAAAACATCTGTACTTATAGCTGGACCAGTCTTATCTTGTATCTAACAGTCTTAAGACAAAATGAACCATGAATCATTTAGTCTAGATTCACTTGAAATTTCTCACTGGCAGTTACAGCCATGGCCATTTGAGTTGATTAATTGCTGATCATATTGTGCCCCAGGTCTAGACCTTTAAAAGCTTCAGTTTTTTATGAACTTGAGATAGCTATGCATAAGCTAGAACACATAGTCACCCCAAAGAACAGATATATCTTGCTCTTTCATTACTGTATGGTCAAATAATGAAGGAAATAGCTTGAGATGATGAGCTCATTTGAGAAAGGGAATATTTGTGAGAGTAAGACAAACTGGAGTATTATAGTCAGAGAAGGTGTGATTCATAAATTATGTAGTAATTTAGAATGACCCTATATTTTTCATGTGCATAGAAGGAAAATTATTGTTGAAAGATATTGCTACATACGAGAAAAGGTTGCAACAAATTTGGCACCATCTTTCTTGAAGGATAAAATACATTATTAAGAAAGAATATAAATTTCTTATCCATATACATAAACATATTACAGTCAACTGTGGTTTATTTGAAAGAGAATAGGATTGAGATTAGGAAGACCTGGATTTGAATTCTGTAATTTAAACTCTTTCAGTATGACCGAGGCAAGTAAATTACTAAACCTCTCTTAGCTTCAATTTGCTTCTCTGTAAATGGGGACAGTAATTTTGTAACTATAAATTTAGTACATGGATTAAATCAGCTAATTGAAGCGATTATGCCTGAGAGATAAAAAATTCACTTAATGGAAATATACATGTTACACTTATGGAACAATGGCTTTAGAAACTTAACAGTTTTTTGGGATTAAGTAAAGGGATGTTTATCCTTGTTGCTTTTTTTTTTTTTTTTTTAAGTCTTGGTAAGAAGAAAATAAAACTTCCTTTATATTCAAGATAAACTGTGAACGATGAGAATATTTGAGTAAATAAGACCAAATTAAAGGTAAATTCAAGTAATCTGGCTTAGTTTTTGTGTCAAGAAAAAAATTACATATAATCTTTGAATTTTTCCTTTCTTCGTTTTGTTGGTGCCTCTCTTTTTTCTTTTGCATGATTAATGGTAACAAACAAAAATAATGCTGTTGGTTCTTTCACTCCTCAACTCTCCACTGCCTCCCAAATATCCATCCTAGAATTTCTTCTTTTTTGCTTCACCAAAGGCAAAGCCAAAATAAAGGAAATTCTGAGGCTAATGTACTGTGAAACAGTCATTTCACTCAAGTAACAAATGTGTGAAGAATTTAGTAAAATAGCAGTGAGACCCTGGAGCCAAACACACCCTAGAATCATCAAACTGAATATTTACATTTTTTTCCATTGCATATCCTAGAATATGAATATCATACATGAATATTGAATCTTTGGTTAAGTACATGAAAAGGAATCAAATGCAGCTAGTGAGGTTTCTAATCATTATTAAATGCTCATAAATGTTAATGTCTCATCTTTTTTGGTCAATTACCTGGAAAATTTGATAATCCTCTTTCATATAAACCAATACTTTTTTTTAATTTTTAAAATAATTTATTGAAGTATATCATTCATACATGAACAAACATAAACAATAAGTGTTCAGTAAACATTGTGAACTTACAAAACAAACACACACATCACTCCACCATGAAGACTTTGCATTGTTGTGAAACATTTGTTAACAAATTATAAAAGAGCATTATCAAAGTATTACTACTAACTATAGACCATATCTTCCTCCCCTATACATTTTTTTAAAGGATTTATTTAGTTAGTTAGTTAGTTTTATCCATTTTTACTCCCTCCCCGCCCCATTTTTGCTGCTTTTGTGTCCACTCATTGGGCAACTCTCTGTGTCTGCTTCCTGCCCTCTCTTCTCATCCTTCTTCTCCTGTCTTCACTGGGATTCGAACCTCAGAACCTCCGATGTGGGACAGAGGCATCCTACCACCTGCGCCACCTCAGTACTGGGTTTTTTGGCATATCTCGTCTTGGCTCTCTCTTGTATCACTCTCCTGCCACGTCATCTTGCTGCATGGCTCATGGGTCCTGGTAGCAAACCTGTTTGTGGGGACTTGTTGCCAACCCACACATGGGGCCTGACAGCACACCCACTCACAGGGCCTGGTGGCATACCTGTGTACGGGGACTGGGATGCTCACCCGCTCGCAGGGCCTGGCGGCGCACACACTCTCCAGGCCTGATGGTGTACCTGCTTGCGGGGCCTAATGATGCACCCACACATGGGACCTGATGGCCCACATGTCTTCTATATTTTTCTTTTTTTATTTTTACCAGGAGGTCCCGGGGATCAAACCCAAGTCCCTCCATATGGGAGATGGACGCCCAACCATTTGAGCCACATCCTCCCCCCTGCTATATCTCTTAAGGTTGAGCAAAGATACCTAGAGTTACAGTCATTTCCCATACAGGATGTTCGTATAATAAATCAGGCTCAGTTTATCAAGAGCATTCTAAAAACCAGACCTAGGGAGAAAAACTAGTTCTGGGGACACATGCATGGTTTCTTTTTTTTTTTTTTTTTAAACTATTTATTGAAGTATATCATTCATACATGAACATGCATAAACTATAAGTGTTCAGTAAACATTGTGAACTTACAAAACAAGCATGCATAATATCATGCAGGGCTGCCGCACCTCACCACCCAACAAACACCCTGCATTGTTGTGAAGCATCTGTTAACTAATCATGAAAGAGCATCATCAAAGTATTTCTACTAACTATAGTCCATATCTTCCTTCCCTACACATTTTTTTAAGGATTTATTTATTTATTTATTTACATTTATCCATTTTTACTGCCCCCTCCCCCCTCCTCCATTTTTTGCTGTTTCTGTGTGCATTCGTTGGGCAACTCTCTGTGTCCATTTCCTGCCCTCTCTTCTCTTCCTTCTCCTCCTGTCTTCACTGGGATTCATCCTCAGAACCTCCGATGTGGGAGAGAGGCATCCTACTGCCTGCATCACCTTAGTTCCTGGTTTTTCAGTACGTCTTGTCTTGGCTTTCCCTTGTGTCACTCTCCTGTTATATCATCATCTTGCTGCATGGCTCATGGGGCGTGGGGGCTCACCCGCTCATGGGGCCTGGTGGCTCACCCACGCACGGGGCCTGGTGGCTCACCTGCGGCTGGCGGCTCACCCATGCATGGAGCCTGGTGGCTGACCCACACATGGGGCCTGGCGCCTCACCTGTGGCCTGGCGGCTCACCTGCATATAGGGTCTGGTGGCTCTCCTGCTTGTGGGGTCTGGTGGCTCACAAGCACACAAGGACTGGTGGCTCATCTGGGGCCTGGCATCTCACCTGTTTGGAGGGCCTGGCAGCTCAGCCATGCACCGGGCCTGGAGGCTCACCCTGTGCCTGACAACTCACCCACTCATGGAGCCTGGCGGCGCACCCATGCACAGGGTCTGATGGCTCACCTGCTCGTGGGGCCTGGTGACGCACCTGCACATGGGGCCTGGTGGCCCACATGCATTCTATATTTTTCTTGTTTTATTTTTACTGGGATATCCTGGGGATCGAATCCAGTTCACTCCATAGGGAGATGGATGCCCAACCACTCGAGCCACATCTGTCCCCCTACTATATCTCTTAAGGTTGACTAAAGATACTCAAAGTTACAGTCTTTTCCCATACAGGACGGTCATATAAAAATCAGGCTTAGTGCTCACTTCGGCAGAACATATACTGAAATTGGAACGATACAGAGAAGATTAGCATGGCCCCTGTGCAAGGATAACACGCAATCAGGCTTAGTTTATCACCAGCATTCTAAAAAACAGACATAGGAAGGAAAACTAGATCTGGGGACACATGCATGTTTTCTAATGTAGCGAATATTTAGCCTACCCTGATTATCACAAAATCAGGACAGTAAGAATATTCACAATAACAAATATGTTTTTATGTGTCATCACTTTCTTGGCATTATAACCAGTCTAAGTTACTCTCGTCATCAACAAATTCCTCATGGCATTTTTCACCTCTGTGTTTCTGACTGTGTAAATGATAAGGTTTAACACAGTAAGGATTGCAAAAAACACAGTCACCAACTTGTTTCCTGAGTAGGAGACCATGAGATGCATGTAGGTGAATACACAGGGCACAAAAAAGAGTACAACTACTGTAAAGTGGGAGCCATATATAGATAGAGCTTTGCACCATTCTTCAGAGCCATGGGATTCCAGGGAGTGCAGAATGACAACATAGGAGATAAGTAATGTGGACAGAATGAGCAAGCACATAACCCCACTGTTGGCAGCCACCACCATCCCAAGCATGTAGGTGTCACTGCAGGCAAGCTTCAACAGTGGGAAGGTGTCACACATGAAGTGGTCAATGACACTGGGGCCACAAAAAGGCAAGTTAATCATGAAGAGAATATGCACAGTGGCACGGAAGAACCCCCCAAACCAGGCCATGACACCAGAGGTGGCAGAGTCCCTGTTGCATGATGGTCATATAGTGAAGAGGCTTGCAGATTGCCACATAACAGTCATAAGCCATGACAATGAGGAGGATGATCTCTGATCCTCCCAAGAAATGCTGCATAAAGAGCTGAGTCAGGCAACCACCCAAGGAGATGCTTCTCCTCTGGTGAAGCAGGTTGATGATCATTTTAGGGGTGATGACAGATGTGTAGGAGGCATCTATGAAAGACAAGTAGGTGAGAAAGAAGTACATAGGAGCAGAAAATGTGGGGCTGAGAGAGACAGTGAGGACGATGAGTAGATTGGCTAGCACAGTAAACAGAAAAATGAACAAAAAGACAATAAAGTTTATCTTCTGCAAGTGTGGATTCTGTGTGAGTTCCAAGATAAAAAATTCAGTCACATGGTTGGGAGACATGAGGTGATCCATTCAGGGAGTAACACCTTCCTGAGACCTGAATAACTTACAAAGAGAAAAAGATACTTAACTGTAGAAGGGTTCTTGTCTGAATTCCACAGTACAGAAATAAGGTAGTGACCATATTTGTGGAGTGCATCTTCGGCCTCCTTCACACAAGTAATTGCTTCAATTATTCAATTCCATGTCCTACATGATGCTGTTTCCTTATCTTAAGACACCTTGTATTTATTACCTATAAAACATCTCTTGTAGGGAACCATTTTATCTAAAATCTACTGAAAAAATATGGGGCTATATGTGTGAGGAGACCTGGAGTCTCTCTTTGTTCCAACTCTGACTTTGCCAAGTCATGTCGGTTGCTGTAAACTTCCAAGTCATTTTCTGCATCTGTGAGTCTACTAAGAGGGATTGGAAAATATATTTTGTAAGCTCCAAATGCTGCAAACAGTAAAGGATTATTCCATCTTCCAGGAGAGTTGACATTTGAACCAACAGCTCTAACTATGAAAAGAAAGACATTGTCCACTGGACAAGAAATGTCATAAACTGCAGATTAAGGAAGTTTGTAAGTAGTTGGAAACACACCTAGGCTCCCTACCACAGCACATGCTACTCATGTCTCTTTTCTCACTGTGCAGAGTAGAATGCCAGAAGTAGTGTCTGTGATGCCTGGCACTTATTAAATGATGAATAAATGCTTGGAGAATTGTCATACTTCTTACATCCCCATGTGAAAGAAGATATACGCTTCTCAGTCCATAAACATAGGAGCTCAAGTAGTCCTGTCAACTTGCTCTGTTTATCATTACCCACTATATGAGAAACATTAAAAAAAAACTTTTGAAAGGAGGCTACATTTCATTTTATCAGGTTGTAGCATATTCTATAGGGTAAGTATAGAAATATTAATTCTCTCTAAGAAAGAGTGTGTTACCAGGTTATTTGACTTCCAAGTTAATTATAATGCTGGTTAGTTAAGATGGTTTATTTCACAAAATTATGTTTCAGATACAATTTCATACATTCCCACTAAGTAAACTTAGTTTCAATAAAAAGGGGTTAAAAAATTAAAACAAAAACTCTTGATAATTTATACATTCTTTGAAGGTCTTTTAAATAATGAGAACCCTTACTTTCAAAGTTTTAGAAAGTGTAAGTTTAACCTGGACAACACAAAGAAGTTTTTAAAGTATGTTAGATAGATAATAGATAGATAGATAGATAGATAGATAGATAGATAGATAGATAGAAGAAAGATGATAGATAGCTAAAATACTATATATTTATATACACATACACATATATACACACAAACACTCAAAATTTACCTGTTGCTTACATGTTCACTAATTCCACAATTATTTATTGGACTCTCACTATGCATATACATTTATATGTCTGCCTGCACAGTCACAAAAGTCCTTGTTAAATGTCTCTAGTACTCCCTATCCACTACCAGGATTTTATTACCAAACAGCAATGGTTCTAACATCCATGAAATGAATTATCTTCCTAAGTATTTTATGTTTCTGCTATATGTATTTTCATCCTTTCTTTTCCCATTCTCTCATAACATCCATCATCCATCATTGGTTAAAGGGTATCACATTATTTCTCAAATGGGAGAATCAACCCAATTTGGGGACATAAATTCCCCAAAAGAAAAAAAGAGTAAATTAAAAAATTAATAAAACTTATTCTGCAAACAAACATTTATTTCCCTTCCAAAAAGAAAGAGATAAAAGCATTTTGTTTTTAATCAGCTAAGATGAAAATCTTATGCACATGTGAAAAGTGCTGCTGCTTCTTTTCAACTCTCTTGTATTAGGTGTATTAGTTTGATTCCCCCAAACATCTGAAAAAGGGTATGGTGTTCAAAAAGTAGAAATAAGATATTAACAAAAGTGATTTAGAAGTAACTATGAAGAAATATAAATAACTGTCTTTTTTCTTTGAATCAATAATATTCATTTTAGGAATAGACCATAAAGGAAAATATTTTTGAAAGGGAAAATCATTACTGACAAATATTTTCAACAAAATTATTAGTTGTGAGCAGTTAGAAAATGCATGGACTGTTAATGGTTAAGTAAAAATAGGGTGCATTGCTTCCAACAGTGTGTAGATTTTAAAAGAAATGTTTTTAAATATTGTGTAATATTATAGGAAAATTCTTATCTTATAATATTAAGGAGGAAAATATGGATGCAAATTTGAGTACATAATATGATAAAAGCATATCAATTGGGAAAAAAAGGAAAAAGATCCCAAGATGCTACTTGTAAATTGTTGAGATTAGGGTGATTCTCTTTTCCTTGATGCTTGCATGCTGAAGGTATTTAAACTACAAATTCTTGGGACCACAGTGAGTCAGGATAAGATTATATTATTTTTAAGGTCCATTTAATCTAGGATTTATCTATAATCATTGATTTTCAGATATAAAATTCTCACTTATGAACGTGTTTGACACATTTCCATGCCCAGTCCCCAGGCAGCTGTAAGTTAACACAGAAAGAAGTAAAGTTGTAAGATTTAAAATGACAACTATCTCAGCTACAACAAGTCTCTTTGTTGATTTATAAATGGCACCTCTGGATAATACCTTTCTCTTGAGTTTTAAAAGTGTTGCCACATATCCTGTTTTAAATGAAGTTTCTTAGCTGTCACTAATGAGACCTCAGGGGTATTTCACGATTTTTAGTAGAACTTGCCAACCATCCAATTATTTTACTTTGCTTAACTGAACACCAGAGGAGAACTTTTGCAGCATTTCATCTTCAACTTTTAAATACTCCTTTAAGTCTACCTGAAGACAAATCAGAATAACAAGAGAACAAAATGAGTCAAACACTTACAAATTAACTAAATGACACTATGATTTTGGACATTACGAAAGAGCCTATTTACGTAGGTAACTATCTGATTTTTAAAATTTTCACCATAATATTATGTCTCTTTATCAAGCCATCCTTTATGTTGATGACAATTTTTAGATATTGTATTCAGAGATGCATGCAGGACTGTTATAAACTCTACTATAATAATGGAACGTCACACCAGAGGAAATGTTCAGTACTTCCTCAAGACAGTTATTTATTGCTGATTATGGAACAAAGAAATTTGATAATGATGAAAATAATTTCTTATTGAATTATATGCATTGGATAAAACGTAGTTCTTTCACAATTCAAATTTAATCTCACAATATACCTATGGAATGGTAAAGATAACTCCGGGATTAACTCTAGAGGGTGTAATTAATTGGCAATGTGTCATGATAGAAAAATAGCTCAAGAAAACTGTCTAAGGCAACATAACAAAATTTAGTTTGTTGAGACCATTTGACTATTATAGTGCTGGCTATGATAATCTTTGTGATAGTAAGTGCCAAAGAAGCTTGAATGGCATTTGAAATTATCCAAAGAACTTGAAATTATCCAAAGAATATAAATGCTTATCTGTGAAAAAGTCTTCAATTTGTTTTTCATCTCTCAAATGAAAGAGAGTCAGATAACAGAATTAACACATACTTACAAGGTTAATCTGCCCATCCTCATAAAGGATTGAAATCCATTTATTGGATTTGGGGATGACCCAATAAATAGTAATCCAGCTTCTACTTAAACAGCTAGAGTGGTGTTGAGAAAGTTGGGTTTTTTGTTTTTGTTTTTGTTTTTTTAAATGCCTACATCTAGGGAGCTTCCCAGGACCTAAAATCCTATGTCATGGAGAAAGGGCAACATCTACAATGTTAAGTCTGAAATCAGTCTGGGTAATATTTCAGATTGGGGTTCCTGAAGCTAAACCAGGAAAATCTGTTTCCAGAATACAAGCCCAAAGAGAAGGTGAGAAAAATATTGGAAAGACAGTAACACATTTTTCAAACTAGAAGGGTAAACCAGAATGAAAGCAGAAGGAATTCAATGATCAGATCACAGTTGGTCAGAAAGCAGTTGAGGTGTACTTTGATGTTTGACAGTTTCAGGAACTAATGCTGCAAAAATTTGGGGCCTGCCAGTTCTTCTTATGGGTAACTTTGTGCATTTCAAAACACACAAATTCATATTCTCAAGGCAACAAAACACTCAGCAGTAGAATTCATATCCTCCAGTATTTAGCCCAATCCAAAGGGTGAAATCCTTTCATCCCAGAAGAATATTTTCTAAGGTATTTACCAGAAATGGGAAAGTTTAGGGTGGTGGACTGTGGTCAATTGCTGGCCTCTACCTATAACAGCTCATAACTCTTCAATTTTACTTCTTAAACGTGGAGTAGAAGCAAATATATTTATAAATATATTAGCAATATTTAAGGTAATAAAAATGGCATTAACAGAATCAAAAAACTTAGAAATACCTTCTGAATTACTTAAACTGCCTTTAGAAATGGCAAGACAGTTTAAGGTCATAGAATGAAATGGTGGCACAGTGAGAAATAAAACTCATGTCTCCTGATCTTGAAGCCTCTATTCATTTTCTCCTTTATTGTTTCTACAATCATAATATGCTTGCTAAATATTGTTACATCATGATGTCCATTAACTTTTTTGATAAAACATATGGTACGCATGACATGGGAGGCTGGATTTGTCAAACTGAAGAAGCAGCTATAAAGATCTTTGTAATATACATTTCTCTTTATGTATCAAACTTCATTTTTTAAAAGAGCCAAAAATTATTTACAATATGACCAGCTCATATTGCTTATGGCTTAAGTAAGTTTAATTAAGAAATACTTTCTGTGTTCAAATGTTGAATAATGATTCCTGTTTTCTTTTATACCTTATAAACCATTTTGGAAAGCAGTTTGCAAATAGGTTACCAAGAAATGTTCTTAGTAATGTCAGATTCAAGTAACTAAGCAGCTGATTTTTAACAGTGAAAAAAATTTTATGGATGTATTTTTCTATGTACTTGTGAAAAAAATATGCATTTAGTTTCTACTAATGATTTTGAATCTAATAAATTATCACTTCCTATGTCACATAATAAAAATATTTTATTATATCAAACCATAATCAAACACTGTCACCAAGGAATTCTATATAATTAAAAGTTCACAGGAAATAGATTAAGAATTTTGAGGTTCAAGGCTGACTTATATATTCTATGATCTAGTTGTCTAACATTTATGATCCTCCATTTTTTCTGTAAAATAAGAACACTAGATTTTAATTTTATAGGGTTGTTACGAGCATATGGGTTCACTTACAAGTTTTCATTTTGGTTTAAATGCAACAAACTTTTATTGTTACTGACATATCTTACTCAACAAAACAAGAGCCCAATATAATTTTAAACATTAAGTTATGGAGTGTGTTCAAATAAAATATTACCAATTATTTTCTTTCTCAATAGTATTATGTACTCTCCTATGTACTGATAGGCAATACAGCTTTGTGAGTACCAGCTGCCTTAGGTATGTTATGCAGCTCTTCAATTAGAAAAGAGATGTTGTCAAACATTTTATATTGGTAACTTATATACAAATCAAAATCTCTCAATTTTACCATTAATTTGCTACAATAAATTATCCAACCTATATGCTGCCTTTTTTTCCCAGATACTCTTGGAAATTATGGAAAGAGCATGGAATTTGGAATTAGACAAACGTAGATCCAAGTTATCATCTTTATCTATGATTTTGGGTTGGTCATTTGATCTTCCTGAGTATATTTTCCTTTATCTGTAAAATAGGAATAAGAATGATGATAATACCTATCTTGGGAAAAAAATTCTGTAAGTTTTGGGTGAGGGGTGGAGTAAAAACATTTTAAATTAATAAAACAAAAATATAACATTTTTGATAAAAGTATAATGTTTATATTAGATCATTTTCTCTCTGAAATTTCATTCCTGTTTACTAATGTTCTAATGGTATTTTTACTTCTGTGTTCTTTATTGCCTAGACAATAGGATTTAACATGGGAATGACAAGGTTATAGAATATTGCTATGATTTTATCCATGGAGAAGATGACTACTGAACATAGATACATAAAAATACAGGGCACAAGAGCAAGACAACTGTGATGTGGGAGCTGCACATAGAAAGGGCCTTTTTTCTCCATGCAGATCTGTGAGTCCTCACGAAGTACAGGATGACAACAAAGGATATCAACAATATTAAAGGTAACCACAGGGGTTACTCCACAATTGGCAGCTACCAAGGGACCAATGAGGAAAGTGTGATTGCAGGCATATTGTATCAGGATGGGATGTCACACATGAGATGTTCCATGATGTTTGGTACACAGAATGGGAGCCAGAAGGTGACTAGAACCTATCCTAGAGTGTAGAAAGTCCACTGTCTAAAACATCCCTACCAGGAGGCAGCATGTGCAGTGGTTCATGGAACTCACTAGTGCGGAGATCTGCAGATGTCAATATAGGCATCACAGGCCATGAACATGAGCAGAACAACCTCAGAATGCCTAGGAAATTCAATAAAGAACCGTTCCAGGCAGCCATTGAAGGAGATGGCTTTGGTCTGAGAGAGCGCATCAGCTAGAATTTTAGGAATTATTGAAGAGAAATAGCATGAATCTACCAAAAACATGAAGGAAGATACATATTGCTGACTCCGAAGTCTGACTGTAGATTATGGTACCCACAATGATTAGGTTACCCCTGATGGTGACAATGTAGATGATAAATAAGACCGTGCATAGAATTCTCTGCACCTGAAGATTCTGCCTAAGTCCTTTTTGAATGAGTTCAGTCATGTACATACTGTCTTCTTTAGTTCCAATGCTGAAAAGGTACTCAGAAGTGAGGCACTCATATTCTTAATAGCAAGTTAGTGGACATTTTATATTTTGGATTTTCAGAGAAACCCAAAGCATTTTAATAATATAAGTAATTATATTCCATGTTGTGCCTGAAGAGAAGAAACATGCTATTTTTTCAATATTACAAAATAAGATTAGAACAAGCCTTTGAAGTTGCCTAATTCAGTTTCTTAAATGGAGGCTGGAATCCCTTCTGCCACACCTTCTGAAAAGTCACTGGGTCTTTGTTGCAAAACGTCTAGGCACACAGAGTTCACATTTTAATAAATCTGATTCCTTCTCAACCAGTAAGAAATATTAGAACACCTTCTGAAATTAAAAAGAAATCTTTCTTCAACTATTGGTTCAGTCTTTACAAACTGTTTATTTATAGATTAAGTTCAATTTGCCTCACTCTTCAAAAGTCCTTTAAATAAGCCACAGAAAACAGGCTCCATCTGTCTTATTCACCTCTTTGGTACAAATGTTAACTTCAATATCTGGTATTTGTGGTATTCAATGACTATTGACTAAGTAAAAAGAAAAATGTTGGAAGACTCTTACTTATTTCCCCTATGTTTTCAATTTTCAAACTAACTCCAAAGCAATGCAAATGATAGGAACATGAACTAGAAATATGCCTATCACTCCTTTTCCACCCTTGGAAGTCATCCATGGTCTGCTTCCTTGCTCTGTTTCAAACAGGCTGTATTTTTCTCTGGCCATCTGGAAATAAGAACTAAAAGTTATAGAGATAAGGAAGTCAGGGTGTTTATCCTGCTGGTTCCCTCCTGTGGTTTGTCAATGGCTGGATACCTTTAACTAAGGTATATACACCTCTGTTACCGATCCATTTCCTTCTGGGTTACTGTAATCACTTCCAGCCCTGGCTTTCTCAAGCCTCATTGTGTTAATGGCTTCCCACCCTTGCTATCCTTGGAGTACTTTTTCATCCCTTTTTAGTTTCCCTCAGCTCTTTCCATACCTGGATAAATAATCTTCATTAACTCTTTTAATCTCCTCCTCTGAGTGTGTTATGCCTTATCAGGACTACTAAGAATATAGAAAGTTTGC